>VZTT01027992.1:0-39916 GCA_013400855.1 Buphagus erythrorhynchus | reverse complement strand
TTATAATTATATTATAATATAAAATTATAATATTTATAATAACACATATTTCACTTGATCATCAGATCAGTTAGCTTAGTCATTTTTCATAAGCTTTTCTTCTGAAGCAATGCCTCCATTCTGTTACTTTAATAGTTTTTTCCATTTTTTTTCTCTGCATCTTCTTGGTTTGACTTATTATACGTCTTTTTTAATGGCAAGTTTTATTCTAGATAGTCTAATATTCCTATGCCAAAATTATGGGTTCCCAACAGGATGCTTTAAAATATACTGCATTTTGGATTGCTGCTATTTCTTCTTTGTGCTTGTCCTTTTTTGTTGTTTGTTTGGGTTTTCTTTGGTTTTTTTTCGTCACATTTTATCCTTGTAACTTGTCCTCTTCACCTTTTGGTCTCTTTCTATTACTCAGTATCTGTATCTATTGAATATTTATATTTGTTTCAGATATTTTTTCCACTCACATAGTCATTGCCTTTTTTTTTTTACCTGTTAAATCTTATATTGAGGGTTCCAGAAAATATTGCTAACAGGTCTTGATTATACTTATTCTTTTAATTTTCCCACAAGTTTTAATAGCATCTCCAAATATAGTAACATGAGTTGTCTCTGTTGCACTCGACAAATTATTAATAAATAAATACTTTCACATTTAAAATCAGTATTCATATACCTAGATAATAAACTTCCTCAAAATACTAAAGTGTCTGCAATTATTTAAGCTTTTTTTGAGAGGGGGAATATTATTAGTTTTTTTTAAATTATTAGAACATTAAAATTGCATGTTCTTTAGCTTACTTTTGGGTGAATTCATAATTTTGCATCTGAGAATTTAAATATCCTGGGGTCTTTGACACTCTGTAACTGGTGGCAAGTTAGACAGGATTGGGCTTCACCTGAGGGAGCTAAGCTACAGGGATGAAACCGAATGAAAAACAGATCAAAATCCAGTTTAAAACTGAAAATACAGAAGATTGTATCCATTCATGAGAAATACCGATTTTATATATGATAGCATGAACCTAAGACTCTGTTTTAGCAGCTCCTAATTATAGGAGATGATAAATTTAAAAGACACCGTAAGACAATAAAGACTGCCTGAAAAGCAGGGACCTTACAGGATTGGGATCAATGGCTGGGGGTCAGTACGGCATATTTTTTATTTGATAGGCCTAAATCTGATAACCTACGTTCCTACAGATACTTGAATATATACTACTCGTGAAACACTCATAAAAATATACACAAGCTTACTTTTTGTAGATGAAAGTGGATTAACATTTAAAATTTCACTGAGAAATTAAACCTTTATGTTATATATAGCATCTTATGTTTATTGTGTGTACAGCCAGGGAGTGTTTCTGTATCTTTTATGTTATTAGCAAAATATGATCAAATGGCTGACTTTCATTTCTATGAACCATATCTCTGCAATGACACTCTATTCATTTTGCAGATGTTGAGAGAGATTAGCAAAATAAGTTAGTATTTCTAAGCAAAATTTTTCAAAATTTTATACTTTTAGAGTGACAGAAATATTTCAAAAATTTACCTCATTTATGCTCAAAATGGAGACTTTCACTAGGAGAATTTATATGTTTCAGCATTGTCTATCAGCAGCATTTAGAACAGGAGTGGTACCTTTCAAATGCAGCATTTACAAGTCACCACTTGTCATTACATGTAGCTGTATGTTTAAGAGGTTTGTAATAATAACCCTTGATTACACTGCAGACTGTTGGAGGGTTTATGTTATCCTTTGAAGTTCTTAATGATTGTATCCAGCCTTTTATGCCACACTTAAGGTTAAATTAAATAATTAAAATATACCTACAAGAGAAATAAAGACTTTACATGTTTTAATTCAATTTCTGAATTTCAAGGTTTTTAAAATAATTATGGATGTTTTGATTACCTTTTGTTGGCATGCTAGAATAAGACATACACTTAAAAAAAGTGGCAGATTTTTGTGGGAATAATCAGTAAACATGACGCATGTAAATGAGCTATTTTCTATGCATGGCTGGCAAAAGTGCTAATTAAATAGTTGGTATTCAAGACTATGCTCGTTCATTGTTCAGTGACATACAAATTCAGTGATGTGTGCCAGAAGACATTTTAAGTTGAATGTTTTCTCTTCTATGTTCTTTGCCATGAAATGGTGGCACCATGATGCAAACACTAGTGTAAGCAAAACACTGAAATAGGCTTTAATAGTGTTTCAAACATATAGTGTCACTAGTCTATCTTTCTAATGAATTTTCAATTTCTTTCTTCATGTGATGACATTATGAGTTTTTGCTGATAATTAAATCATATACAGGAGTCATTTTCTCACTAAATTTACATAAAATGGCTAAATGCTAATGCACCAAATGGGGCTTATTGTATCTGGTACAGTAAATACGCCTTTGCAGGTTTTCTGCAATCAGTCCCCTGTATTTCATTAGCAGCGAGATAAAGGTCTTTTCTGAAAAGGGAAAACAAAACCTATTGTGTGAACACTGAGATCTGATGATACCTGTCATGATATCTACAGGCTGATTAGAATCGCGTTTAGAATAAAATTTGCATAAGACTGGAAATGAAGTTCTTTTGGAAGTATAGCTAAATGGACAGCCTAGTGCTTCTAATAACCACCAGGCTGTTTATTGAGGCTTTCCACATTTAGCACTGAATACTGATTGAAAACACACACAATCCATTGTTTTAATTTTATAATTATTAATGTATCTCTAACACTCCCTGTTAAATCTATAGCCGCTGAAATCTTGCCATCTCTTAGCTGTTCCTCAGTGTAAGTTAAAACTGCTGTTCTTCTCTTACTGTCACATAAAGTCACCTTTCACCCATATTAACTCTTCCCTTCTTGTGTTCCTACTAACAGAAATTCTATATATTAGCTAGAATATATTATAATTGATAGCAAGTTCACAGCAAAAATGGCACCATTGTTGCAATATTATTAATCCAAAACAAACTCCTTATATTTAATAAAGGAACTTGATTTTCTCTCTCTTTTTTTTTTATTTTTGATATCTGGAACATTTTTTGACCTGGTGCAAAAAAAGTGCTATTTTAAAACAAATGTATGCTTTTCCCTACACTTATTTCAAATTAGTCTTGATAAATAATTAAGCAATTCATAATACATTATTTAGATGCAACGTTTTTACAAATTTCAGTGGTATTTCAACTACAATTACAGTAATTTATTTATCAGAAAAAATTTACATAGTCGCACTTCAAAATCCAGTGGACTGGAGAGATTTTAGAAGGACATCCAGGAATGTGCATAATGACTCTGGCCATTAGATTAACTTAATAACATAGTGCTGTGCGAGATGCTATAATATATTACATAGCTATATGTGATGAATCATTTTTAAAAGATTAAAGCAAATAATCACTTTCTCTTCTCAGTTTTATTTTAAGCACGAGAATTTGTGTATTTGAAGACAGACTAGGAATTAAATTATTCTACAGGAAATAAAGTATTATTCCTACAAGACTAGGAGAATATTGAAATTTAAATATTTTGGGAGTTGAGTTTTTCCCTTTTCTTTCTGTGGAATTTTTCCCATTGTTATGCTAAGGATTTGTGGCCACACCCTAGCTCAGATAGCTAGGGCAACAGTTTCTCTTGCAGGGGCTGTGGAGAGGGGGAACATCGGAAAAGGAGAGGTGGGGCAGGGGCTGCTCTCTCGCTCTCTCTCGTCCGGCTCGGAGCAGGACGGTCGCTACAAACTCCGCTCTGCCATCCCGACGCTGGGAGCTGCCTTTCCCGGCTGTGGGACCCCGCACCGGCCTGCTCGGACGTTCTCCCGCATCTCCTGCTGACTCCAAGTCTCCTGTTTGGCACACCGGGCCCGACACTGGCCCGGGACCCGTGAGCAGCGTCTCTCCTCCGCCCTTGCGATCTGGGACACAGCCGCCGTCATCGCAGCGCCCCTGCCCTCAGGGGCAATCACCGCATCTCTGCCCTGCTCACCGAGAGCTGGTCAGCACTGCCTGCCAGCTGGGACGGTAACTGCACCGCAGGGGAGAGGTTCCACAACTGACAGAACTGTTACTTACTCTAAATATATATCAGTAAATAACTTTTATTCCTAGCCCCCATATCTTTGCCTGAGAGCCCCCTCAATTTCAAAATTAGAATAAATTGGAGGGAGGGGGGTTTCTTAGGAAATACCTGTCTTTCAAACCAAGACAAAGTATCATTTACAATGTCATCTCAGAGTCTCCCTCCTTCAACTATTGTGGGAAATGTCAATTTAATTACAGTATCATTAAATGGTTACTTGATTTTGTGTAGTTTAGTCTATCCCATTAATCATTAGTGGTAAAGGACAATGCAGGGAAGAAACTGAAGTTTTCAGTACTGTCAATAATCACAGACTGCAGACAGAGGTGACTCATTCTTGGTAACTGTGTTGTGGATCTGTGTTACGGAGTTGTGTTAACTATGGATGTTTCCTCGGCATATGAAGTCACAGAATCAGAGCAACACAAAATTAACTAAGCTGGAAAAGACATTTTGGAGATAAATGAGGTATATGGAATACATGGAACAAAATAAACTCACTTTATGATGGTGCAAAGGCTGACACAGATCATAGGTTTCCAGATTCAAAATTATGGGTTTGCATATGCCAATTGTGTTCATGTATATAAAAGAGGATCTAGCTGTTATATGAGCCTACCCATATGAAAATTATGGGAAGCTGTCTATTTTGAAGCAATTTTCTAATGTGGAAAAATAAGTGAAGAATTATCTCTGGCTCTGTTTCAGTTTGCACCACCACCAGCCTGTACCTACCTACACTCCTAGAGTGAATTCTTAGATGCTACAGCAGCGCTTGCTTCCTGTGACAGAAAGTAGCTAAAGATAGTAATTCATATATATATATGTATGTATGTATGTATGTATATACAAAAGAAAGTTAATTTTACCTATTCTGATCTACCACAACTAATGCTGAATTAGATGAGAGGAAACTGCATATGTGTGATACCATCCTTGCCATGCAGGTTTTCTGTTACTACCTCCAGCTTTCTCATACAAGGTTATTGTAGGTTAGATTCCAATTACATTAAACTAGAACTGTTATTCTGATGATAATTATTTTATTCCACCCAAAAATCATGTTTCTTAAAGATAGTATTCTACATGACAATGATACTGGGGTATTTTTTATGTTAATGTCCCTTTTAGTCAACTGATATTATTAATAGAGACATATTGTAAAAAATCATAGTTATCTATTATATGCTCCTTTTCATTGACCTGGGATTTATTCTGAAGGAAAAATGATCCCATTCAGACTATACAGGTTCTTTTTCAAAAGGTGAAATTCTGCTCCTGTTTGAATCAAAGGGAGACCTACCAAGTTTTGACCCAAAGCACAGAACATTACTTTTTCCCAAAAAACTCTTTTCTAACACTCTACAAACTGCTGACTGTCTCGCAGATTCATTTACTTACAAAGTTCATTTTGACCTAGTTCCTACTTTCCCCGTGCTAAGGTACAAACTGGAGGTTGAAAGGCTAAGCAGAAGGTGATTCCTTATCACAATTTCCTGTGCACTGGCAATTTCCTTACTTTCTTTATTACCTTGGTGTGCTGATCTTTCTCCCTTCTGCAACCTTGCTCACCCACCTCACAGTACCATCAAATCCATGACAGTCATTAAGCAAAGAAGATCTGTGTTCTTATCACACACTACATTCCAGCACAGATATTAAAATCACCAGTATTTAGGAGGAGTGAATACCCATTCATTATTACTCATGGTGTGAATCTTGGGCCTGTCCTGGGTGGGTCCAGGAGCTGGACTTCAATGACCCCTGTGGGTTTCTTCCAACTTAGGACATTCCATGATTCTGTGCTTCAGATTTTCGTAAGAGCTGAAGGAACTGAGAAATATGGCAACAAAGCATCTACACCTGGAGGAGAAAGATCAGTTTTGCCCTGAACTCGGTATATCCCATGATTTTCCCTATATTAAATATATGTTTACCTTTTTTTTCTTTTTTTCTTATATAAAAGAGCTTTTAAAATGTGTTTTTATGGTGTAGGCCAGGCACAGAAATTTCAGAGGCAGGTAGTTGTGGATTTTTAAATGAACAATAAAGGACCTTGGGTGTGAGGTGACAGCAGGACCCTCCAAAGAGCCTTTTAGTGATGTATGCAGAGGTGTTCCTGCGACGTGACGCTACTGTGAGGGATGCAGGGCAGTCACTACTGCGGGCAGGTTGAGCTGCACCTGACAGCGCTGCGGAGCCAAGATGGTATCATTAGCCCCACGCAGCATGAATTCTCCTTAATCCTTTCTGCAACTTAGAACAAGTTAAAATATCCATGCACGATGTCACTAACTGGCTTTAGCAACTGCTTAAGTCCTGGACTTTTTTTTTTTTTTTTTAAATCTCCCTCGTCGGAGGAGCACACCGGCGCGACAAATCTGTCGCGATGATAACTCAGTTACTCGGCAACGGGGGGAAGAGGGCACTGAGTGCCGTCAGAGGCGGCTCCCGCGAGCAGCGCCAATTAGAGGTTACTGCTTACGACAATTAATAGCGGCAATGCAGCCCCGCGGCTGGAGAGAGGGCAGAAATGATGAGGCCGGGCGAGGGGGTACCGGCTTGGTAGTAGCGGGAAGAGGAGAGGCACAGAGTCACGCACCGGAGCATCCCGCCGCATCCCATGCGCACCTCCATAGGCCTCCGGGGAAACTCCAATCAGATCGGTCACCGCGCAGCGGGAACGGAACCCCGAGACTGGACCTCGACATCCCCTCGGAGGGGCTGAGGCTGCGGAAGCTGGGAATTCTCTTCGGCGGCGCCGCCGCGGATCTGGGTGCGTGGCCTGGGCTTCGAACCAGAAGAAGGATCGGCTTGGGGAGCCGTGGAAGGACGTGCAGCCTGGCAGCCAACCCGCGGGCTGAGCGCAGCCTCCTCGCTTGCCAGGGGAACTTCCGTCCCCCCTCGTCTCCCTTCCCCACCCCCGCAAGCATGGATTAGCATCAGTTGTATGGAATCATGGGGAAAGTAGCTTCTTGAGCATCAGATTTAAAGACACAGACTGAACACCACATTCCCTTTCCACTGCTTTACTGCATACATCCCTAAAACCAGGCTGTACAGTTTGGTGTCAGACTCAGTCCTGATCTCCACGAAGTGGATGGCACAAGTCCATCCATATCAGACTCTGATCCTGACAGGGTCACACCAGCTTTACACCATAAGCTGTGATTGTATATGTATACATACACAAATGTATGTCTATAACTATATGTTTATATGCAAGTGAGAGCTTCAGGAAGAACAAAACATGTTACTATTGACAAGCAACAGCACAGTCAAAGGGCTCCTTTCTTCTCCTTTCCCACTCCCAGAAAGGGTAATACGAATGCCCTAATATTTACATGCACTTGCTGCTTAAATAGGAAATCTGTTTGTCAAAGTTCAACATTTTCTTTCTTCTAAATTAAAATAATGGAGGGTGTAAGGGGTAATAAATGTGCTCACTCCAGGGTAGGCAATCTCTGAAAGTGGTGTATGCTTTAAAAATTTAAAATGGCCTTTATAAGTCGTGTCTCTGTGGGACAGCTATGCACATACACCCCTCCTTCTAGCCAAAAGAAATCAGAAAACTGTTTTTAATTCACATGGGAAAGGAGGGACCTGGCCTAACAGGCAGTGTGCCCTTGGCTTCTCTACAAAATGAAGTATTTCACAACATCATTTTTAATTGAAACAGAAATAATGGATCTACCCTATGCTATTGCATATTAATGGCAACTTCAGGAAAGGGGAAGTATACACATGAATATGTCCATTCATACAAACAACTCTTCTTTGGTAGGTGAAAGGAACTCCCTTCTCCAACAGCTGCCAGGTTTTGTACAGCAGGCAGGGGACTGGTGAAGACTGACTTCTCTTTAAACCTCCCCATCACCTTCCTGTGTTGCCCTGTTTCTGTTCCAGATCCAGATGGCCCCAGCTGTCCCTCATTCAACGAGTGGTCGCATGAGAAAGTCAGAAAATCATTTATCTAGCACCAACGTTACCCCACCAGTCCTCTGCCTGCCCCATGCACCAGCATTCCAAGTGTCCAGGCCTGCAGCAATGCAATTGCTGAGAAATGCAACAAGTGGAGCTGCTGAAGGGATGTATTACTAAGCACAAGGGTAGTTGCTCATAATTTCAGGTTTTTATGCCAGGAACTGTACCATGCTTTATGGAGAACAGGCAGAATCGTGGTCAGTTAGGTTTAAAACACAGACATTCTAACAAAGCAGACACAACTTCACCAGCCCTTTGAACTATTTCATAGTCTGCACTGCGCATGAATCCTAAGCAGAGGACTGACCTGAACAGCACTCATAACAGAAACCATTATAAAGTGAGGGCCAAAAAGCAGTAGTTAACAACTGAGAGAACTGAAAACTGTCCTTCTGGCACCTGTGTCAACACTGAGATGCCCTGGCAGATACCTGAATACTGATACCTGAATATTTATTCAGGTACCTGCAGTACCTGAATAAATACATTTCCCATTGCCTTGCTTGTGTCATTTCTGCTAAACATTAAAGAAGAAGTCATCTGCTAGACTCAGAAAAAGTGATCTGTAAAATACATCTAGTAACGTTTTATCAGTCCCAAGTGGGAGGGTGTTGTGGTCACCATTTGCTGTGGTCACCATTTGTTGTGGCGAGAATGCCAGCAAATCCTCTGGGAAGAAATGATGTCTGACTCCATTTCAGAAGGCTGTATCATTTATTTATTATACTATATTATAATACATTAATATACTATTTAAAGAGGACATACTAAAAACTACATCCTACTTCTAACTACCATATCTAACTACTAACTACTTGTGACCCTCTCTGAGAGAGAATGCAGACACAGGTGGATTCGATTGGCCATCAGGGCCAAACAATCCACAGCAGAATGCAATGAGCTAATCATACCAGGTAAACATTCTTCCACTGCATTCCACAAGGAGAAAACAAGGGACAGAAATAGAAATTGGGTTTTTTTTCTGTGTCTCTCTATAATGAATTCCTGAGACACAGAAGATGTGAATACTACAGGAGGGTTAAAAGAGTTGCCAAATACAAGTTAGTTTGCACAATTTATTTTTTAAATTTCATAAGAAGCAGTTTGGTTGCTTGAAATTTTCAGGAAAATATTATCCAACGCTATGTGCTGAAGTAATTTTAAGAAAATTAAAGTGTTTGTCTGGCTGAAATAACTTATAAATGAACTCATTTTTCCCTCTGCCTTTTTATTTATTTATTTATTTTTCAATTTTATTCCTTTTTTTTGTTTGTTTCATGCATTGTAGGCACTAGCAATGATATTAGTTCTAGTGTGGGAAAATATTATAATTGAGATCTGATAAGTTATTTGCAGACTTCAGGATTTTCTTTACACTATGCTGACATTTAGTACAGCCACATTCAGGAAAACAATGCTGCCATTCATAGCTCTAGATGAAGATTTCAATCGACTTAAGCGGGCATAATGAAATTTGGTCATTCACCAGTTACCCATATTGTGTTCTCAAATTTTCTCTCTGCAAAAGTATAATGACTCAGTATTGTATGGTTGCATAGACAAGGGCTCAGAACAAGAGACACTAGTTTTGTCTGACGGTGTGAGAAAGTCGTGAAGGGATATTTTCTTCCAGATGGTGTTAAATTCAGCTGCCTTTTTAACGCTGGCCTTGCACAGAAATCTGCTGTTCTCTTTTCACAAAGAATAAGTCCCAGTCCCTGCTAGTTAACATGCATACTCACACAACCTGCAACTACTTTCCAACTGTTTTACAATGCACTGGTATGCTAATTAAACTTGATCCAGTCTCCTCCAGTGCTAGAACTGGCTTGGAGAGAGCTGCCCACTCATAGTTCAACTTTTTGGGGTTGGGCTTGGTTTCACTTCCTGTTACATAAAGATTTTTCTTTGTTTGATAGAATAACTTCTTTCCACACAAGCTTTGAGGGAACAATACCTAACAGGTAGATAATCCTAGGGAAGGATTACCTTTCCTAGTTACTTGCTGCATGAGCCTGTTAAAGCATAAAACTGAGGTTCTCTTACCACATTTCCACATGCTCTCTTTATCCAAGTCAGAAGTTTACTGTGTAGGAGAAAAGATGCAGAGAAATGGGTCTCTGCTCCTAAAGAATTGAAGGACTAAGTTGTAATAGTAATAATTAACAATAAGCAATAAGTAATAAACAATTTAAGATGACAACGGCAAACACCCGATTATAATGTTGCTATTTTTCTCTGATGTCTTCCTTCGCAAATTTACACCGAAAACCAAGACGCAAACAACAGCTTAAGTAAATTGACACCATTCATGCCTAAGTAAACAAGGGGTTTCCCCAGAAAACAGCTTATCGCCTTAACTGAAGCTCGTTGAGAAAGAAGACCACGCACTTTGCCATGTAATTGTTAATTGTGGTAGACATTAGCTCTAGGTAAATAGGACCCCTAGACAAGCAGTTAAATGAGAGGCAGGCACTCTGCGGTGAAAGCCTGGTGGCTCAAACACGGTTCCGATGTGAGTAAACACAGCTCCCCTCGCGGGGCGCTGCAGCAGTAAAACTTTGAGCACAGGTAGCGCAGCCAAAACGGAGGTTTAACCTCAAAAGGGCCTGGCAGGGGATCCGGCCGGCACTGCCAGCAACCACCGGGCGGGACCCTCTGGCCGAAACTAAGGTCATTTTAACAGCTACAGAGAGGATGGGGCAACTTTTGAGGCAAAATTCTTTGGTTTAGCTACACAGTACGCCTGCTGCTTCCAGAATACACTGGCTGGCTCCTTGTTCCATCCTTCTCACAGTTCAGTGTGTGGCGTGAAGGTGGATATTCCCACTATAAGCCCCAAACCAATGTTATTTAGAAGCAGTTCAACAACAAGTGAAAATGCAAAATAAAATTAAATAATTATAAAAACCGGCGCGCAAAGATTTTGTCCTAGACGGATGGAAACCGTTGAGCCCCATTCCCTTAGCGCTGATCCTATTTTAATCTACCGTGGAGAACGTTCGGTTACTAACTCACTATTATATTCCAGCTTGCCTCAGGACAGGTCACGTTCACATGAAATACGTTACCCTGAGCAATGAATCCCCCTCAATTTCACTGCCAGAGGCGCCCAAGCCGCCGTTAATTTTAAAGATAATATTTGTTAAAAACACAGAACTGTTTGCATCCCGATGCGCCTGCCCTGACCTTCCCTTCCTCCATCGGGACCAAAACCCCGCGTCCCCCTGCGACCTCCGCGGGAGAAGGGTTCAAGCTCCGCTCGGGTGCGAGTTCCACCCTTCTCCAGAGGAAGGCATGGGGGTGCGGCGCGGGAGAAGCGAGAGGGTTCTGCAGCCCCCGTCCCTTCGCCCAGCATTTCTGGGGTGGCAGCGGGTGGGAAATGCTTTCGCGGGTGCCGGAGGTGGGCTCCCCCAGCCCCGGCCCCCGCCGGGCTGCCTGTCACCGACCACCGGGGCACGGCGCTGCCATTTGCCCCGAGCGTGGGAACGGGAGCTCCCAGCCGTTCACATCTCCTGCACGCCGTTTAACGGAATCAATTAGGCAAGACAGACCCTACGCTTCTCCACCTCCTCCCCTCCCCCGCCCCCCTTCCTCCCCGTGTTTGTGTCAGGTCTATATACGTCCTAATTATTTCGGTATGGGATGCCAGAGCTGTTTCCAGGATAGAACTGAAAATCCTTAAACAGAAGGAGAGGAGGCGCACACGTGGGTTTTAGAGTAAATGTCACTTTCATTTCCAATGCTAGGTGCAGGGCAAGGCATTGAACGTTTTTTCACACTTTGACGTGGGGAGGCGATCTCGTCTCCATCATGTCTTTCTGCTTCAGTAGCTTCCTCAAGGAAACCCTTTCGAAAGAGAGAAGCATCTATGCTCACATTTTGAATAGAGGAATAAAAATCGGCCATTACATTTTTTTTTCTCCATCTTTGTGCAGCTCCGTCGAGTTCTAAGTAGATATAAATTATTAATCTTGTCTGCACTTCGGTGTAAACTTTTTCTGAAAGCCTGCTTTCATATGATTTGAAATTAACCTCGATGCTTTGTCTCAGATGCACATAGACAGGTTTTGGGTTGGTTTGTTGCTTTTTTGTTGTTGTTGTATTTGGGGTTTTTTTCCTCAGTACGGTAGTCAGCTCTGTATCATCAGCACCACCATCTTCATCATCATCAACCACCACCTTTTATTTTTAAGGCCATTTCATTGCAATGAATCACTTTGCAAAATGAAACTCAGCATTAGGTTTCTAATAAAAAAAAATTATATATATCCTCTTGGTCCAGTTTAACATTGACTGCTCCATACCGTGTTCTCTCTGCAGCTGGTGAATATCCATTCTGTGTCATGTAACAGCTTCATATTTTTGAATATATATGCTATTTAATTTCCTCCAGTCTCACCTTCAGCTGTAAAAATGTTAGATTCAATAAGCATTCATAAGCATTCCTGACCCTTCTCGATTTTTACTGTCTCTCACAGTAGTCTTTCATTTTCATACTCTGTATGATGATCTTGAAGGAGTTTTTACTTTCGGTTATCTAGCTTTATGAAGACCAAAACACTCATACAGCTAGATAACCAAAGATAACAACTCACTTCCCTCAAAGCTTTTTATTTATTTTCATCCTTGCTACAATCCAGATTTTTTTCCTTCAAGAGCACTAGTGCTGCTTTAAAATGTCATCGTTTTATGTAAGTGTGTCTGTATGTACGTGCAGCTAATAACTTCCAAAAGCGATCCCTTGCCTTCAAAATTTATTCTGAACTTTTTGTTTCAGCCAGTAATTTCCGGCAGGGATAGCCAACAATTTGTCTGTGAATACCAGAAAATAAAACCAGCTATCAAGTTGCATCAAGCTGCGTTAAGAGAGAGAAGCATCCATCCTTTTGCTGGCCCCTATTTGCATTGTAAATCGCTTCGTTTTCACGAAAGACTCCTTAGCCTCTATAAAGATGAAAAGGCTTCGGCAATTTCTAGCGCAGTGTAAGGAGGAAAAGGTAGAGAAAATCCATTTCAGTAGAAAGTAACAAGAAGATTCGAGTATGAGGCTCGTTATTCCCTTAGATTATGCACGGCATAGAGCTCTTCGGCAAATGGTGGGAGCTTGATTGCCAATATCGTGCCTGTGTGTGTATTTTAGAGGGGGGAGATTCTTTCTCAGAGGTCCTAGAGCTGGGGAGAAGAAGGCGGCTGTCTTGCCGGCTGCTGCTGTCCCCAGTCTGAAAGAAGGAGAAAAGGGCCATCATTGGAGAGCTTTCAGTACCAAAATGCGGGCCAGCCCGGCAAGGTCAGAGGTCCTGGACTGCAGGAGACCAAGGTAATGATGATGTCATGAGAAAACTCGAATACACACAGCTGTTGATATGCATGAGTCACTAGCGGCCGGCGCCGGCACCGGGTCCGGTCTCGCCTCCAGCATCGCCGCCTCTGCCGCCCTGGTGCGGGGGCACCGTTACCTTCCTCCTCCTCTGCAGCGCAGACCGCTCTAACATCCAGAGGCCAGGAGGGAGGACGCTCTCCCCGGGGACGGGAAGCAGCCTGTCCGACCCCAGGGAGCGCTGCTGCCCTTCTCTTAGGGCAGCCCCCTCTGGTGAGGAGGGATGCCGGGGAGGGGAGAGAGCGGGGCCTTGCGCTTGTAAGCCGGGAGGGGGGCTGTGCTACGCAACGGGTCGATGTGTAATTACATTGACAATTTGCCCTGTCGTTGTGTGTCTATGAGGGTTTTTCTTTTTTATTTTTTGGTTGGATAGTTGCTTTGGGGGCAGAGGGGATTTTTCTTTATTTTTACTCCGCATTACTGTCGTTCTTTGCGCCTATCGTGATTCACAGGTATTTACAGCAGGACGGTCCTGCCAGGCGTTTTCCTTTGCCTGTCTGTACGGGAAGCTGCGAGTAGCAGGCTCAGCACATTCTGCAGCCTCTGTAACCTCTCTTCGCCCTTCTTCCCACCCTCACTCCCTCCCAGCCTGTGTGTGTATCTCTGTGTCGGTGCAGCACGGTTGAACATTGCAGCAATATTTACTAAGACCATGCATCATCTGACGAAACGCCTTAACAAAAACACTGATTTTTATTAACCTTGTACTAAGAGAGGAGAACTGCATGCTGTAGTAGAGTAACAACTCATGGAACCGACAGAGGAAAGTCTTGATGCTTTATGTAGAGTGATAGGATTTAAGTCTCTCAGTTCATCCTCCCCCCTCCTCCACACCCCCCACACTCCCCCCCTCGCTGAAAGAACATTATACTTTGAATTATTTAACAACATAATTTGTATAGAATTTAGAATTTTCTCAAGTACAAACATTAAAGGTTTCTCGAGTATATGTGGTAAAACTAATCTTCTCACTGTGATCTACCATGTTTACTGTTGAAATTAATAAGTGCACTTCAACAGCTCTTATGTGCTGTGTTCAGTATAAGACATGCACCAAAAATACATCACAGACAGTCTATTGACTGCTCAGAACTCCTAAAGGAATACCCAGTTAAAATTACTGCTGCTACTCTTCTAAGTTGTAAAATAAAACACATGTCCAAGTACAATCATAGTCCACGGGTCACACTGGATTTAAGTACATTTGTTTGTAAATTAACCTGCACTTATATACATTGCTACTTTTAGGTGGATTTTTTTTAAAATTCAGGGGGTTAAGCTGAAGTTGTTGATGCTCTGTGTTGGCTACAGAGCTTGCTTGTATGATAAAGCTTACGTCCTCTTGTGTGCATACAGGAGAACCATACGTACATGTGTCAGTCTAGGTGCATGTGTCTACGTGTTTGTGCTAAAATATATATTCAGGTGTATGTGCTTACACTGTAAAACAACAACTGTATCAACAAGCCCATTATTATTGCAGTTACAGAAGCATGAAAGTGGGGAAATCATCCCCTTTGTCAGACATGGCCCAAAATTAATACTGCCACCAAGGAGTAGCACACAGACATTCCTAATCTGCTATTCGCTAAATCTGAACCCAGCAGGGATATTACTAATTTACTTGTGTTTTCAGATTCTAAGATTTTGAAACTAAGCACTTCTGTTTTAAACAGATATTATACATCCTGGTGTGGACTGCTTTTTTACCACCAGTGTTTTTTACCTGGGATACTAATTGTGCCAGTGTTCTTTGTAGAAAATATACAACCTGGCACAAAATAGTTAGAATTTTTATAATGCTGCTTTATGACTTACTGAGCTTCTTCATTACCTCTTGGGCTGTTCAGGCATAAGAGGGGCAACTGAATCAGATAGCTGATGCAACCAGAGCCACATGATCACTTTTATTATTATATAAAGTTCTAATGAGTTTATGAGTTTTTCTGAGTTGGCAGATAGGTGAAAGATATTTTTTAATGGCAATAGCTAGGGGCAATATTGGTGATCAAGCATGTGTTGCACAGGACAGGCTTGTGAGCTTATGCATTAAATTCTTTCAGTCAGAGGCATTAAATTACAAGCAATACTCGTGTATGTGTGTGTGTGCATCTGTGCTTATACTCAAGTGCATATGTGTATATACAATCCATATTAACACAGGTGCATACTGTTAAATGCAGGCACGTCACCAGCTGTCACACCATCAGATTTAAATGCAAGGTACATTACTGCAAATTGGCATTTTTTTCAAAGACACTAAGCATATCTCTAAAACACCAAGCTCTCTTCTCACAGCCTTATGCACTTATGCACTAACTTGCAAAGTAACTGCAATACACCTGATGTATTTTGTTGATTAATCATTGGAACCTAAGCATATCAAAAGAGGCAATGTGGTGGTTATGACCTAGTTGCTAAATTGCCTTATTACCAATTACATTTTCTAGCTCTCAGACATCAAGGGCCTCAACATCATCACTAGTTGTTTAAGTGTTTGCTTATTCTGAATACAAAAATATATGCAGCTGTTGCAAAGTACTTCTCTAAAACTGCAGTATTGTCTAGCATGTCGAAAGTTTAAGCAATACACAGTTGTGAGAATTCTGCCCAAAACATCACCTGGATTGTCAAAAGCAGTTGTAAACACTGTCTACTTTCTTCCAGTTTACATAATTGCGTAAAACTTACTTACTCCAAAATCACTGTAGAAATACCTGCCTATTGGAAGTTGTGGAATACAAACACTGACTTTTTCCTCCTAGCTCCCTAGTAAATTCCTGCTAATGGCCTGTAGATTTCCATGCTTGTTTTCTAATCTTTTTATAGGTCTCCAGATGGTTGTGACTTAAAGAAGAAATATCCTGTATGGATTTCTTAAGAGCAAACTGTCTCTATTGTCTTTAAAGAAGAATGCTTATGATTCTCTAATTAGCGCAATCAGACCCCATCCTATCTCCAGCAACCCCACCTTCTTTGGGAGGACACACAGGAACCTCACTTAAGCTGCTGTGATGCACATAAGAGGGGCATAGTGTTACATAAATAACATTTTTGCACGAAATTATGACAAAATTCATGTATAGGTAAACATTACGGCATGCCAGTACAGTCCTAGCCATTTTTCCCTGCAGAGCAGCTTCCCATTTCTCCTATCCAGGTAAGTCACTTGTCTGTCTTGCCTTCCAATGAAAGTGCTTCATCATTTCTTTTGTGAGCACAATTTCATTTTACAGGCAACTCAAGGTTTTAATTCTCCTACATTAAACATAGAGTATGCAAAGGGATATCTACTACAAGTCCAAATTCAGAAATAAGAAAAGACAGAGTATCAGGAATTCAAAGTCACAGAAAAAAAATATCAAATCCACAAACAGTCAGTGATTACATGTGACAACTGTGTGTCATTAAAGGACATGTATTCTGTCGGTAATGCATATAATATCATCTGACTTTTATTAAACAAACAAACAAAAACTACTGTTTCTTGTCACAATTTTCACTACCTGTGGTCTGTCTCTATTGTTTAAAAAAAAAAAAAACAAAAAAACCAAAAAAAGAATAATAGCCTCCCAAAAAGCAAAGGATCATTATTTAAACATCTTGTTAAAGAAATATATGTAAATAGATAGAACTATGTGATTAGAAGGTGCTGAGTACGTTAATTTTGGGATTATTAGATAAATCACTAAAATGCTTGATCTTAGATTAAAGGTGGAAAAACTAACCAGAATTTCCTGCAGATGATTTCAGATGACACAAAATATGTATGAATGATATACTCCTGTATCTCCAGGGTTAAAGATAGTAATCAATATTTACAGGAAATATTATGAATAATATTTTTTTTTAACTTCCTAATTATTTCTGGAGAATTAAAACTTAAAAATAAAAGGCTAAAAATATTATATGGGGTTGCTGAACAGAAGGGACGAATACTATAGAGACAGATCTGGGACAAAAACTACAGAGGCAGATCTGGGATTTGTATACTATAACCTGCCAGTTACTTAATAAAGGTTGGAGGCTCCACCTAGCCTTCAGTACAAATTATGCAAAACATATTATGCCAGCCTTTCCCCTCTAGATTTCCCACATGTTCCTGACTGATGATGTCCTGAAACCGGAATTACCAGGAAGGCATAGTCTCTATTTACAGCTCTGCAAGCTTATCAAGGGCCGCGGGGGTAAATACATTGCTGGTTTTCGCTGCAGTATATCGATCACAACAGCCTCAGCTAAAAAATAAAAATAAAAATAANAATATCAGTATTAGTACTAGTATTAGTATTAATATTAGTTCCCAGGCAGCAACACTGTTCGTAGACGTTGCGATGAGGCAGTTTCACCCATTCAACGGACACGAACGGACCGCGGATGATGAAGGATGCCATTGTTTTGGTGGAAAGGGTAGCGGGATGCAGAGGGGCATCCCCGGGCCATGGTGAGCAGCCGGGCCACACTTCACTGGCCCTCCCCCAACTCCATTGGAACTGTTCTGTCCCCGACACTCCCTTGTCAGTTGCGTTCCTGTGGTGAGCAAAGCCATTTTGGATGCATTTTGGAGAACCCAAGAAGTGATGGTTGCTTGCTCCGAGTGACCTCCGAGTGGGAGGCAGCGGATGCACTAACTACTGCGAGCAATCCTTTGCACCCTGACCAGTTGCAAGATATCTTCTTATCTTCTTTCCTCTTCTCCCTTTTTTTTTTTTTCCAGCTGCATTTCCCCCTCTCCCCCCTGCACTCTAGCCCCCCCTGCCTTGTAGGTTTTTTGTTTGTTCGTGTGGTTTATTAACTGCAACGCTGAGTGTTTGTTCTTGTGCCTTTCCACCTTCCGAGAGCAACCGAGGCACTGCAAAAAAACTTCCTGAGAAGTCACAGCTCAGCACCCACTGGCAGTCTGCTAGATAATTAACATTTCCTGCAACTAAATACAGCCCCACGACCAACAGCTTTAGCATCAGACACACAAAATCGGCTCACCGGCATAAGCCGCTGTGTCCAGTCATAAACTCTGCCTTGTTAATCAAATGTCCCTCGCCGGGAGCGAGAGAAAGAAGCCAGATTTATGTCGAGCGACCCGCTCCGACTACCCGGGAAGAGCCGTCCTCATCGCGGGCTCACAGGGACTTGGAAAACTTCCATCTGTCCGGGGTTCAGCATCCCAGAATTTGCAGGGAATTCAAGACACACACACACACATACACAAACACTGCAGTACTCACATATCTTCGCGTTTATCAGAGAAAGACTTTTTTACCCCACATGTAGGGTTGAGCCTTTGGTGGCAAAGATTCCCACGGAGCAGAAAAAGCTTTTTCAGGTCTCCAGAAATTCACGTGTTTCCCCTCGCCATCCTTATTTAAAAGTGCCCCTTAGGTCCATGGTTTTGTTCTTGCTCCAGCGACTCTAAAATAGTCAAAAATCTTCCACCCATGAAAACGGGAGAGAAATGGAGAAAGTTTACTTGGGTTGGCCATGATTTTTTTTTCTTTTTCCACACTTTTTCCTATGCTCCGGAGTAGAAAGTGATCTGTTGTATGTGAGGTTCCGCAAGTTTTTTGGGGGGTTGGCCAAGGTCTAGTCCAGCCCTCTTTGCTGAGGAGGGCGTACTCTGAAATTTAACCAATTTTCCCAAAGCTTTTGTTGCTGACGAACTGAAGTAGTCCTATTGTTCATCCATTGCCACAGTCTTTTGCAGTTCTTACGTTATGCGTTGCCAGGTACAATGAATTTGCACCAAAAGCTCTCATAGTCCCTTTCTGACAGACGGAACAAATTAGAAGTAAAAAAAAAAAAAAAAAAAAAAAAAAAAAAAGTAGAGTTTCCTAAGGTGTTTTCCTGCAGTCGACTTCCGAAGAACAGTTTCATTCGGGTCTTGTTTCTGGGAGGCACTGACATTTTGTGCAACTTTTGTCCAAACCAAGAAGCCGGTGAAGAGCAGTAAAAAAAAAAAAAAAATCAATCGGGAAAAATCATAGTGTTAATTAAAAACACTTTCCCCATTCCTGCTGTCAGGCGAACTTGTAGCATGACGTCTCGTCACTGGGAGGAGGATGTCCTAAATCGCTGCCGCTTCCTTCTGTCCTCTCTCATCCATCTCTCCTATGAAACAGCATGAAAACACCAGTAAAAGCCCCGGCTAGGTTTTAGGACGTGGACGCTGTCGGGAAGAACTTTAAGTTAGCGCCGGAAGGGGAGCTGTGCAGTGAGGGAGGGGTGGAGAGAGAGATGGAGGAGGGATAGAAGGAGGTGGAGAGAGAGATGGAGGAGGGATAGAAGGAGGTGTGCAGGGCGAGGGGGCGGCAGGACGGCTCGTCCCTGCTCTAGCCCCTGTCCGGGGGGCGTGTGGGGTGTGACTGAGGGGGGCCAATGTTGTGCTGGCCCCTCACTCTGGGCCGGCTATACACGGCGCCCCGCGTGGGCAGTTGCCAAGGAGGGGAGGGGGCTTTGAGGGGTGGAGGCGGGCGGGGGAGGGGCGACGCTGAAAAATTACTAAATATATGCACACACATATATATACCCTACAGATGTCCCTACACGTATGTGTATGCATATGTATGCATCTACCCATATATATATTTATGGATATGATAGCAGGCGCTTGTCCCCCCGGAACTTGGCTCCAGGTAGAGGGAAGGCCCTCTGCCGTTCCCAGCCGCAGACTTCTGCGGAATGTTTCGGAAGGGAGAGCCCCGCAGCAGCGCCAAGCAGCCGGGCATTCCCTGCCGACACAGCCCTCGGAGACCCGGCGACAAAGGGAGCTCTGTGAGAATCCAAACGCCAGCTCCTAGCGAGCCGAGGGAATTCAAGTGCCCGGCAGCACGAAAAAGAAAAAAAAAAGAAAGAAAGAAAAAAGGAAAAAAAAAAAAAAAAGAACAAAACAAAAAATTTATGAGTCGACACCGCTCGTCCAGTCAGAAACACACTCACGTTTCCGATTCCTGGAGAGAGCATTTAAGTTTAGTTTAGATGCTTGAAGGGAGAAACAGTGCGTGAGTATGCGGTGTGCAGCCCTACGAACGGCTGTGTCAAGGTCCACAGAGATGCTTTGGACCAGCTCATAGAAGGCTGACAAAAGCGTAAATAATGTTAGGAGAAAAGGAGAGAAACTCTGGTCCTAACAGAGAGCACCCCTCGTTTCTAAGCCACCGGCCGCATCTCACCCTTCCGCCCCGCCGTCTGAAGTTCCCCAGGAAGTGAAAGTTCTCCCAAACATCACGACACTCTGCAGTCTCCCAAAGCAGTGGATGAAGGTAAAGAGGAGGACAAACCGTTCTAACCTACTGCCCGCCAGCACGGTACCCGTAGCTCACCGAATCTCCGCTTACACTGAGTCTTTTCCCGGTGGAGGTAGAGGGTATCACTGCAAAAACGTAAGAGTGGCTTGGACTTGCAGATCAGATCGGCGATGGTTGCGACCCGAAATGAGAGCCACCCTGCTCCTCCGGCCGCCCACCTACCTTCCCCTTACTTTCTCTCTCCCAGCCCCGTACCGGCGGTGCACTACAGAGCAACGCCCGGATGAATGCTGCACCCTCACCGGCTCAACGCTCCTCTGTCATGCAATATTTTGGGTAGGGAGGGGGGAATTTTCTTATTATCTTTTAAAATTGGTTGGAAGTTTCTATTTTCTGCTCGTCTCCTGATGAAAAGAAGCAGCAAATAACGTCCAAATACCAATACTAGTACTACTAGTATTGGGACCAAGCGCTGGGCTGGGCAGCGCTGCTTCTACTGCTAGAGCTTATTTCATGGGGTAGAGCGCGGGCGGGAGTCTGCGCGCCCGCGAAACAGCGCGGAACATCTCCACAGCTGCGACCTCGCCCCGAGTTCCCCCATCCCCGCTTCACGTTCAAGGCTTAGCGGGGAGGTCGCTGAAGGCATCCTGCGTGTCCGTCTACACTTACACACATTAAGGAAAGTAGGACATTAAAAAAAAAGAAGAAGAAAAAGAATATGCAAATCCTTCTGTTCAGAGAAGAAACCGCGGATTCTTGGAACGATCGGCTCTATTTGCCGAAGATCCTAATTTGCAGGAATTAGTGAAGCCTCTCATTTTCTTCCAAATATCGTCATCATTATCAACAAAACAAACATCCCCGAAATGAGAGATCGGGGACGGGCTGCGTCGCGCAGAAGTGTCCGTCTTGGCGAGGGCAGCCGCGGTGTGTGAGCCAGGATCCACCGTTGTGCCATTCTCTTCTGCTGCTCCTGCTCTTATTGGCTCTAGCGTGTGTTGCTTTTAATACGGATGCATATGTAAAGTATATTTGCATTGCTTTTAATTTACTGGAAGTTGCAGCCCATCACTTTTCCTTTGCTCCCTCCTTTCTATCTCTTTAAAGGTACTTGCCCTTCCCACCGCAATTCCCCCGTGTTTTGGTGACATTCTGCAGTGTATGTGTCTTTATATCCTGTTTCCTCCATGCTTCTATTCTGTATAAGATTACAGATTGTGTATGGTGTTAGTTTTACAAATCAAGGTACACAAGATGTTTATCGGACATTAAAAATGCAGGAGGGTCTTATTACCCTGCTCAGTTATCACACTGATAGCTTCCAGTTGGAGACTGGTAGTTTGTTTGCCTAATTAACTTCATATTAAGAAAAGCAAATTTTAGAAATCACCAACACACCCCTCCCCTTCCGCCCCATTTTAAGGTATCAGGCAATATAAATAAGGGGTGTAATGGGGACAGTTTAAATGGATTTAAGAGATTTCATTGCTCTTTTACGGCCGTCAAGTGCACTTGTATCTTTATTTCAGGTATCGTTTATTTAAAAATCTTTTCTTAAAATGTGCAGAGTCAGGTAGGGACAGCTTTCTCCGAGGAAGATATTTTGTAATTTCTGTCTTAGGTGCTGCATNGCAGGTATTTTTTTGTTAAAGAAAAAGCTCTTTTACAAAAAAAAAAAAAAAAAAAAAAAAAAAAAAAAAGGCGGTGCATAGTTTTTTTCTTTTTCGAAAGCTGAAGTGCATGCATAGATAATTACACTATGAATGACTTACCTGAACGGACGTATTGGGCAAAAGTTAGTCCTCTCCAAAGATTGTTATGCATGTATTTTTTTAAAAATAAAGAGTGGAGTGTCTCTTATTCTGTGCCTGTTTCACCACAAGTATATTTTAATTCTTTGTAGTTTCTTACGTTATTTCCAGCGCTACTTCCCGCTCCAATTTTACAAGCCCTATGCTGATATGTCACCCAGTAAAAAAGAGTCATGTATCTACACCTAAAACGTGTAAAAAAAAATACTCTCCCAAAACGGAAATCAACACGGTCATCCATCAGATTAGCTCTTACTTTATCACATATAGCAGCAATCCATTAAGAAAGCACAATTTCTGCACATTTTTACCAATAGCGGGTGCCCGTGGCTCCCGGCCCACGGACACAGCCCGTCCCCCGCCCACCTCCTTCTTGAGCGCCCGCGCAGCTGTCGCTCCCTTGCAGAGCCGCATTAGCGTGCGGCGGGCGGCGGGCGAAAGCGAGCGTGGATCTGTCCGTCTTTCCGTGTAGCACACCCCGCATCGCCCCCCACCCCCCACGGTGGCTTACTTCGCGCCTCGCTGCAGCCCCGAGGGGACCGGGGGTAGCCGCTGCCTTCCCCCCGGAGCATCCCCCCGGCAGGATGCCAGGGGTCAGCCTCGCAGCATCCCTCCCCCTCCTCTCCCCTCCTCACACAGCGATACTGTACGGCAGCCCCGCGAATCACAGCGGCCTCTTTTGTATAAGCCCTGGGGCTGGAGGGGTGGCATCGCACCCCTCCCCCGCCCTGCCTGCGCCTCTGCCGGGATCCACGGGCAGCATGGGAGAGCTACGTGTTCTCCCAGATACCAGACACTTGACACTTGAACATGATGGGTGGAATAAGAACAATAAATGCAGCTCCCGCCCCTCCTCAGCCACCCCGCATACCCGTTTCCTAATATCGGCCTAATATCGGATTCACCGCTAAAAACTGGGGTACGTATGTTCCGCTGCGCATCTGCACAGATCATCCAAGCTGATCAAAATGCCACGAGGCTGGCGATTTCTTGGATTCTCTTCCAAGGATAGATAAACAAATGAATACATAACAGCGCTAATAAAGCTCAGATTTTGAGTGGCCGCTGCGGCTATGGAGATGAGACAGCATGCTGGGTTGTAAATAATAAATGCCTGAAATAAATCCTTTTCTCCATATTCTTATTAACTTTCCCCCGTCATCCTTTTTTTCCTCCCCACCAATGCTTTAAATACCCAGACTCCTCTAAACCCAGTATTCAGCATTTTACACTTGAATTTTCTTCCTCTTCTCTTCATCCCTGTCTTATACTATATGTAAATAATTTTAACTGCATATTGTTCTACACACAAGCATTATTTTTCAGAAAAGTAGAGACTCGGGTACTGTGGGTATAATAGAAGGTCTTTTTTCTCATTTTCTTTTTTCTTTTTCTTTCTCTTTCACTTTCTTTTCCTTTTCGTTTTGTTCTTACTTTTTTGTTTCCCCTGCAAGACTGAAATATTTAAATAAAAAATGTGGAATGTCAAAGAGAAAATATTTGGTGAAATAGTTGAAGTTTGGCATGACAATATTTTTTTTCCTCCATAAGAGAGAAACCCAGAATTTAGAGTTTTATCTCTGTATAAACACACACACATACACACAAAAAACATCTAATTTTTTACACACAAGCTTCCAGTGCATGTACACCCTCACTGTGTATCTCCTCTGGAAATAATAATAAAAATCCAATGCCCATTTTTTGCGGTAAAGAACATCTCTCCTTATTACAGGCACAAAGGCAGAAGTCAAGAGAAGCAGCAGAAGAGGAAGTTGCGTTTCTTTCATCTACAATTCATATGACCACGAAATGTTGAGGTTTCCAGAGGCTGAAGTACATCAAACTCTTTGTTAGGTGTGTTTTGGCGAATATTCAGAATGCGAACTTCAGCTCCAGCCCAGGATGACTGGCCAGAGCAGCTGACTCCGTGCAAGGCATGGTTTTGGCTTGCCGCACGGGCTGAAGAGGAATGAGCGAAATTTTCTCTTTTATTTTTAGTATCCAGTTTATACCTAGGTGTAAAATATCTCACAGGAAAGACAAAGTTTGAAATGGATTATCTCTCTGTTTCCCGTGAATGTGGTCCCTAGCAGCGGAGTGTATTTGATTTATTTTTAATTATTTTTTAAATTTTTGGTGGCTTTTTTGTCGTTTGTTTGTTTGTTGTTGTTTTTTTTTTTTTTTTTTTCCTGTTTCATGACCTTGTTACATTTAGATTTTATTTTAAATCTAGTCTGCAGGTGCGAAGTTCATGTTTACCTCCTTCTTCCCGCCCCGTTTGCAATGCCTGGGCAGGCCAGACTCCACTTCTGAGAGGGAAGAAAGGGCGGGAAGGAGGCGGGAGGACCCTCGGCTCCTCCGTGGGGTCGGTCCCGCCCAGTGCTCGCGGCTGCCCGGCCCGGCCCGGCCTCCCTGAGCCCCGGCGGCGGAGGAACAGCGCCACCTTCCGGTGCCCTCCCGCACCGGGCGCGGGTCCTGCCGCTTCGCGTCTCCCCTCAGCTCTGTCCCAGCGTCCCCGGCCGCCGCGTACGACCTTGCTCCAATGAAATTTTAAAAAATAATAATTAAAAAAAAATTCGAAGCAGAGAGAGATACCTAGCAGGAAAAAGGATGCTCTGCAGGTAGAGAATCCCTCGAGTGACAAGCAGCATTCCCGGCTCTCTAGTCCTCGCCCTCTTCCCCACAGGGGATGGGGCGTGGTATCTGTCGCCTCCTTCCCTTCCCCATATTCTCTTCGCTTGTTGTTTGCCGGGATCAAAATACGGTGTCGGTCTGTGGGTGCCTGTTTGAAGAGAGGTCGGGCTTACAAAACACAGGGGGTGGGGGGAGGCAGCTGAAATATCTCAGGAAACGACAATATTTTAATAGTCCTCCCTGCAGAATGGTCCTCCGTTCTTCATTGAATTTATACCAGTGTTGTGTGGAAAGACCTTTTTCTCGGAAACTCTTGTTAGCTGATCGTAGGAGGCTTTTATCTTCCCTCAATTCTCCCTTCCTCTTTTTAAAAAAAGTAATGAAAACGAAAAGTATGATGTTACAGAAATGCAATTTTTACGCAAGGGAACGGCGGTGAAGAGCTCTAAACCCAGTAGGCTGTGAGAAAAAAGATGCAGTCCCGAGAAGGTAAAAGTTGTGTCTGATTTTTTTTCAGTCTCTTCGATTTTGGCAGTACATTAGCTGAACATTCTCCAAGATAGTGTTTCTATAGTTGACTTCCTATATCTCCTCTTAGGAATTTGTGGTTTTCTCATATCTCAACAGACTGTGGACAGATAGAAGAGTAACCCATCTGTCTCTCGTAGGACGTTTCTTCTGCACTTCAGGAAATTATTTCAGAAAAAAGTATAAGAACATGATGTGTTTTGTGTGTGTTGTTTTTTGTTGCTGGTTTTCTTGTTTTGTTTTGGGGTTTTTGGTTTTGTTTTGCTTTTTGCTTTTTTTTTTTTTTTTTCTTTTTTCCCAGTGGGCACTCTGGGCTCATGTACATAAAATATTTAAATTTAAAAGCAGCGTCGCTGCTAAATGCAGTTGCAAAATCACACGCGACATGCCCTCCCCTCGCGTATTTCAGCTGCCGTGTTGCATGAGCCGATGGGTACCAGCGATGCATAGGGAGAGGAATACACAAAACTCGGCTACATCTCCCAGATAGTACAACCCTAGTACAAATTTCTCCGCCCGTCAGTAGGATAACAATTTCGAGTTGTTTTTCTTAGCATAGGCATCTCAGCCAAAGGATCGAGCAGATTATCTGGGCGCTGCTTTTATTCGAGGCGGTGGAAAAATAAAGATCAGAAGCAACGACAGAACCGACGGGCTTGCAGCGGTTCTAAGGAAGAAGTGGTGGCGGCCTTTGTCCGTTTGTCCTTCTGGGAAGGGTGTTGTCCTGTTCTGGTAACATCCGAGACTACGATGTCTATTTTGACACCAAAACGACGGTTCTCACTCATTTTTGCCCTGTACAATACACCGCCGTCCTCGTCCCGCTCCCCTACTGGCGGCACCGCGTCTCCCCACTGTGCCGCGCCGTGCAGGCAGATGGACAGAAGGAAGGACGGAGAGTGTTGCTGTCGCCGGCTTCAACGCTGCCGAAGCACCAACACCCTAGCCCGGACACCAGCGTCCTCATTAAAATCAAGCAGTATGGATGCCTATACGCCTGTTGACAAAACAGAGCTCTCCCTGCGCATCGCCCAAACTGAATATCGGGAGGAGGGCTTATGGGGCAGCCCGTCCCACCCTCGGGACATCGTCCAGGGCAGACACGCAGAGCCCCTTGTTCTGACAACCCACTTCCTCTCCTGTTTTCGTCTCCATCTTTTCAGTAGCAATAAGGGAATCTAGACACAGAGCTAGGGTGATGCCAGACCGCTGTTCGGTTGCGGGATCTGGGGAGGTCTGGGGGGGCAACACGGCTTTAAAGCGTGATGCAGGGCTGTCACCACACCTCCCTCGACCGTTTCAGGACATCAGATCCCCTTTTTCACAACCACAAGAAAACGCTGAGCGGGGGAAGATAGACCTCTACACATACCTCTACCTTGTCCCCTGGCGCAGGCTGCGCTCCATCCTTTTCCAGTACAGACCGTCACACCCCGAACAATCACAGGAATGCGCCCACCACCTCGTTCCAACACCACTGATTTTGATTCATTCCAAGGGGAACTCTTGGAACGGCCTCTTCCCGCTCCCTAACCCCCCATGCCTGTGCGGTGCAGTGCGATGCTCAGGGCACAGAGAGTGCGGTGTGGATACGCCACGGACTCCCGCGCGCGTGTGTTTAACGAGGCCCATCTGGGTGAACTCACATCAGCTGATCAGGTTTGAAATCCAGTAGCTTCCCTTCACGTGAATAAGACTTGTCAATGACGGCAAGAAATTAGGGGACAGGAGGATGTTAAGGAGAAAACGGGTGCGGCGGAGGGAATCCCTCCGCCCTGAAGAGATCGCTCCTCTTTCCCTTCGATCCGGATCCCAACATTTTCCGTCGCGCATTTTTTCGGAAGGCAGAGACATGAAGATCTGAGAGGGGTCGGGGAGAGGGAGGATTTTTCCGCCTCGCCCTCAACCCCGGACACACTTTTCCCGCCTCGTGGTGACACGGCACGGCCGGACTGCTCCGAGCTCCCCCCACATCCCTCACCGGAGACTCCCCATTCCGGTACTCACCGCGCTGCCTCCGTTCCGCAGCCGCCCGTCCAGTACCATCATTCGCAGGGACGTCTCCAGACCAGTCCCTCTCGGATGGGCGGGAAGAAAGGAAGAGGCCGCGGGGGTAAGGAGGGGCAGGTTGCTGTTGGAGAGAGCAGGGCGGCCACAGAGGCTGTCCCACACCAGTCTGCGGGGTAGCTCACTCCTCCCCGTTGCCCCGGTATTTCCCACCCACTTACCTACCCACTTATCCTCCCTCGCTCGCCCCTCCCCCGCCCCATCCCCCAAGACAGACGGCCATCGGGAATGGGGACACGTCTTTCGACGGGGCTTTCCTTCGGAACTCCCACCAGGCAGGGTGAGGAGTCGGGGCCCAGGGGTACTCGAGACTGGGGCCAAGAGAGGTAGGGGGGTGTCAGGGGCTGCTCGCGCCCCACGCCGACTGTGAGGCTGCCGGGGCTCGGGTGCGTTGGCCGCTGGGGTGGGCATGGCCCTCCCCGCACAATGCATCGCCCCCCGCGTCGCCCCTAATTGTCATTATTACTATTCCTACTGATGCTGCTGGTAAATTTAAGAGGCCTCTGCAAACGGAGGCCGGCGGCGGGGCTGGAGTGGACAGAGGGCATGGGGAAGAGTGGACTCTGGGGAAGGTGGGCTATGCTGGCAGCCAGCCTCCCAGGAGTGCAGTGGGCCCGGGAAGAATATTGCTGCGCGTCGCTGCTGAAGAGCCGGCGGTGCCCGGCACCCTCGGGCACAGCGGGCCAATGAGCGGCAGCTGTCCCTCTCCGCCGCATCGCTGTCCGAGGATCTGGGGTCGGAGTATCTCGACCCGGACCCCCTCGAAACTTCCACTGCTGCAGATATATTGATAGCCTTTGTAATTCCTTGGCAGGGCCTTTATCTGGCCACATTCTCCCAAAGCTTTATCGAAAATCGTTGGCATGGGTACCGGGCGGGTACGTCCCCATGGTTGAGACTGCGACGTCCGTCAGGACTTGTCCGCGGCTTGCATGCCAGGATGGCGTCATTCTAAGCCTTCTTCCCTCTGTAATGCAAATGACGACACAATATGATATGCCATAAAACTATTTGGAGCAGAGTGCATCAACCAGACTGTGCTTTCTGTGGTTTTGTTGAACAGAGTGAAAATAAGCCAACAGTGATACTTGTCAACACATTTCTGGATGTTTATACCTTATATATACTACACACCAAAACCCAAGTAATGTAATGAGAAGTTGTGTTAATGATACCAAATTAAACTAATAAGAATTACAATCTATTTAAAACCAGATTCTACTAGTATCAAAATAAAGATAGCATAAACAGAAAAAAAAGTATTTTAAGTATCCTATAAAATGTTCACAAATTGTCTTTAGTTTCTACCGATTATGATTTTATATAAAGTTATTAATAACAGCAACAGCTAAGCCAGACCACGACGGAAATCCTACATTATTTAAATAACAAAAAAGAATCCTTTTAATTATGCTATTCATTACAATGAATGCAGAAATATTTTCCTTTTAATTTACTTATTTTCAAAACAAAAACTAAAACGCATTAGAGCTGACTTCATTTCACAATGAGAAAAGTTGACATTATCCTTGCTTTAATGTGTCACTACCTGAAGCAGATAAAAAGGAAAACGGAAAAGGAAGGAAGTGCGTGTCTGAATTTGCTTTTTTTTTTTTTTTTTTTTTTTTTTTTTTTTCACCCCCTTCTCCACCCCCTTTCCCCAGTTTATAGTTACTGCTGTTGACTGTATGTACTTACTTTCTCGTATGGACCATCGTTTTTCTGTCTGCATGTTTCCGGACACAGTCATGCCCACGTTTTCTTCTTCAGCAGTTATTTGGGTAGTGTTTTGGGGTTTTGTTTGTTTGTTCGTTTGTTTTCTTGTTTTGTTTTGTTTGGTAGGCATTAATGAAAATTGTTTTCGACTTCAGAAATCAGCTTCTGGGCAGGTCAGTTCCAGGCATCAGCTGCTACTGAACTCTAAGAATTCAGGATTCAGGAGGGATAAAAAGTGGGTTGTGAGACGTGAAATCATTAAATTGGTTCTAAAGCCACTGAAATCGGTGGACTGGATTTTTAAAGAGGGAGAATTTGGCCCAGTTGTTTAAATTACAAGGGTGTGTGGCTGCTTGCTTTAAAATGCGGCTCTCAAATTTACCTCTTGTTAACTTACGTATAAATATATGGCAGGTAAAGGCAAGGTATTCAGCTTTTTCAAAAGAATTTAAAGGGGCAGGGAATCCGCTGAAGTTAAACTAGTTTATTTCCAAATTTATTAGTGTTCCAGCCATGCAGCTGTACGGAACATAATTATCAGATTGAAAAGTCTTGCTAAAAGCCCGAAGCCATACAACAGGAGATGAAGCACTTAAAATCCTTCTGAATTATTCTGGTCAAGGGAAATGCTTAGTTGTATTTCCGTCTTTCCTCTAATGGTTTTCTCTCCTCAGAATTCTCATCGCGAACAGCACACCTGCATTTCTAACCAAAAGAGTAGGACATTCTGAAAACTGTCCGGGCAACGAGAGCCGGAATCGAGATGCTCGATCTATGGCACTTCCTGAAGAGAATTCGACCTTAGACAGGACACACTCGTGCTCCTCCGCCCCAGACCAAATCGCTTCAAATACATCATAAGTATTAAATGCAATATTTTTGCTTTAGTTGTTTGAACAGCTCAAAGAAGACTCCAGTCCTGCAGTTGCTATTCAGCCAAAACTTCCGGTATGGGGAGGGGACACTTCTTCTTGTGGAGAACTGAGCATTTCTCAAAAACGAGCATAGAAAGTTTTCCGTGTTCTTTGGAAACGGCGTCCCTTTTGTTTTTCCTTTTCAACCTCTGAGCAGAATGTTATTATAAAAATGTGCCTAAGTAATAAAACGAGAAGTTTTGAACATGCTTTGGCTTAGCACGTTTTACTTGAAGTGTTTAAAATAGGTTAAAATCCCACTCCCACTGCAGTCCAACCCAAATCATCCTATGATCCTGTGATTCCGTGATTCTAAGATTCTGTGATTCTACGATCGGGAAGTCCGACGTGTGCACTGAGTCACGCGGGACGCCCCTCTCGGGAGGGATACGGTGGTAGCTCCTGTTTTCTGTGTGGGTGAGGAAGGAGAAGTAAGCCTGCTCGACCTCAAAAACGAGGTGGGAGCTTCCCTGCTGGGAAGGCGTCAACAGGCTCATCCCAAAGAGCTACGTGAGGAACGTAAGGCAGGTTTTCCCTGGGCTCCACTGACTCATTTCAGCTGGGATCATCGCTCCCATTAGAGTAAAACGAAAAGTGATATGAATTGCCTCAGTTGCCTTATTTTTAGATTTTTTTAGGTGTGTATGCATGTTTTCCAGACATGATTAAAAGGGATAATTTTCCCAAAGAACTGTAGAAACAACAGGATTAATTTTCTCTACCCCTCTCCCCCCTTTTTTTTTTAACCCTTATGCGAACAACTACACCCGCTAAAGACCACGGGGTTGGAAATTATCTTAAGGAGTAGTTCAACCCACAGTGATCGTGGACCTGTGACCCGGGATCCACCACGAGGTGGGAATCAGCTGTATGTAGGAGCAAACTTGAAACCGTCACGTCCCCACTGCATGAATTAGGTGTCCCTATGTGCCTGCAGGCACCCGCGTAACCTGCAGCACACAAACCTCTGCGTCTCCCTGTTAAGGGTAGATGCTACTGAGAAGGGAGGACTTTGGTCACCAGACGCAAAGTGGCTTTGAGAAAGAGTTTCCAGGCACGGTCGCTGACAGGTGGGAAAATATTCTCGTCCTGCGAGGACAGCTTCCCCCCAGACACAAGCTGCATGTTGCTTCTTTTTTCCTACTTCCAGAAAAAACAACCTTTACCTCATGGGCAGGTTGTCCAAAGGAGAAGGAGAAGGAGAGCAGAAGGCGGGGACACACCTCCCAGAGCACGGAAAACTCTCGTTGTTGTCGTTTGCCAGGATGCAGCGCCATCCAGAGAGACTTTCGTGCAGGATGATGGCCACCCCACCTGCTTCCTAGCTGTCACCGGGACCTCACATTCACTCCGCCGCAGCCAGCGAACTTCACCACGTAAAAACTCCAGCGTTAGGGGAAACCACTACAACAGCAACCATATTTCTCCGCCCCCTCCCCTCCAGCTGGGTGAATATCGTGCTTTCATCACTACGTAATTGTTTCTGCCCGGTTTCCAAGTGTCATGAGCGGATCGATGCCTGCACCTTACCGTCTGGTGCGGGAGGAGATACAGTAACCTCCCCACAAACAACCAACCTCCAAAGAGTATATTACACTATACCTGGTGTTATTACCACTATAAATATGATTATTAATAATCATCATTTGTGTTGTTACTAAAATAAAGGTCGAAGAAACCAACCTGTGGAGGCAGAGTGGTGCACTTTCCTCGGAACGGACGGACAGAGAGGGAGCGAGTGGCAGAGCTCGCCCCGCTGGATGAGAGCCACCGCTCGCCGCCGGTGGGTTCGCGGGGCGGGACCAGGCCTGGGGCCGTCCCAGCGGCGATCCCTTCGGAGTGGCGCGCGCGGTGCAGGGGAATCGGGCGGGACGAGGGGAGCGGCGGACGCGCTATGGTCCTGCCGCTCCTGGCGGCGCCACGCGGGAGCGCCTCACAGGGCACGCGCGCGTCCCGCATCCTGCCACGTCCTCGGGGATCCCACACCTCCGTCTCCGCTGCCTCGGGGAGTGGGGCAAGAAACGCGGCAACGTCCGAATAGGCAGGAAAAATAGCGATAGGGACGCTAAGGCACGCGGTAGCGACGTGGGAGAGAGATCAAGTTCAGCCTCGCCATCATCCACGTCGTGCTTTGCAAGGAAAAAATAAAATAAAAATAGGGGTAAGTCTGAAAATTAAGGAGGCTTTCTTCTTTTTAAGAGATAAACGAAACTTCGGAAAATCTCTGGGAAATGCGGCGGTGTGTCTGTGGAGGGTCCCTCTGGATCAGCTAGGGCCCAAAACAAAGAAAATAGAGCAAAAAGGTGAAATTTTGGAAAGGGAGAATGCAAGGGAAGGGGGGAAGAAAATTTGAAGAAAACGCGGTGGAATGAGACGAGGGAGGGGGATCATACTGAGAATGGGTCTGGAGACAGGAGGGCTGCTGAAATAAATGTGACACAACAAGATGAGATCTGGAAACACCTGCAGCATAGAATAGAGGCAGCATGGAAAAGAGGAGTTGTGCTTTTTTGTTTTTTTCTTTTCTTTTCTTCTTTTTCTTTTTTTTTTTTTTTTTTTTAATATATATGTTCAGTGGGGTTTTCATTGTGTTTGTTGGTTTGTTTGTTGTTGTTGGTTTTTTTTGTTTGTTTATGTTATTTATCTATTTATGTATTAAAATTTTATTTCAATAGTTTTTTTGTCCTGTTAGGGGCAGATGCTTTCTGATCTTCCCTATGCCAGCCTACACCTCCCGTGTAGGTTCTGGTGCTGTCCAGAGAAAGAGGTGAGGTGTATAGGTTTGAATCTCTGTATGAGGGAATGCCTCCTTTAGAAGAACAACTTGAGGGGAAAGTTCCCACCAGCCACCCTTTATCACTGGTCATTAACTCTCACTTGCATCAGAAAGTATGAGGAGAATTAACCCTTGAAGGGAAATGAACATTAACTTTCTTGTGCCTAACAGACCTCTCCCAGTGACAGAGTTTTGCTGCTACTGAGAGTAAAACAAAAACTTCGGGAGATTGGCAGAAAACTGCTATTTAAGGTACCAGCTGGTTCATTATAATGAAGCTATAATGAAGAATCAGGGTCTTATTTTTTGCTGGCAGACCTTGCTTCGCACACAGACCTTTTGCTTTGCTTGTGATTACTCATCCCAAACATGTGAAATAAATAGGTTTTCTTCCTTAAATATGATGAGGTTTTGCTTTGTTTTGAATGAATTTTCAGATGAACCTATAACCATGAAAAACATTTTATGTGGTGTTCAGCAACCAACATTCAAAAGCCAAGTGCAATGACAATAAAGCTCTAATTACTTGCAAATAAAATAATCTTTCACTTTCCTAAGGACTCTTGTAATCAAGATTATTTTCTGGACCAAGCTTTTATTTGTTCACAGACATGCATACAACAGTCCTCCTCTGTGACTTTATGTTTGACAGTTGTTAAATACAATGGTTAGATGCTCAGTTCCTTCTCCTCAAATCTACCTAAATGCCAATCATATAATTCTGACAAACAGAAAAGAGACAATTAATAAAATGGAATTCAAAATCTGTTCTTTATTGGACACTTTTGAAAGAACAGGATCAAAATGGATAGAAGTAGCATGGACTTTTTTTCCCCCCTATTGTGTCCAGAGCAATAGAGGTAAATATTAGGTGTTAGATATCACAAGGCATTATTAAGGCTGGAGCTGCCTTTTCCTCCCTCTGTTCTTAGATCTAGTTTTTAGGATCCCCAGGTTCTCCATATATTCATAATTTCCTTATAAAACAAATTCTAGACTCTGATACAGACATTTTCTTTCTCAGCCAGAATCACTGCAGCACATAACAACATCACTGTTGTCTTTGTAAAACTTTTAAAATAAATTGATACACTACAGGGGTACAAATACTAAACATCAAGATTAAATTTATACTTCCCTTTCTTTCCATTCACTTCATTACACATGCTTTGGACTATATATCTTTTAAAATGTTGAGCAATACTGAGATTTAAACAAAAAAAAGTAGAACCCAAATGTATTCAGGTTTGCTGTCCTGTACCGATGTAATGCTACAACTCCCGTGGCATATTGTCACCCTGAGAGCTTCACTTTCTGACTTAGAGGTGATCTTATAAGATCACTTGCTCTCTTAAAGCAGTGAAGGCTCCTGACTTGGGGCACAGGCAATTACAAGAATTCCACTAAATTTCCCAAAAGCAAAAGAGTATCATCATTCCTAGTAATACAACCCACAACACTGGGCTAGAATTGAGAAGCACAGACAGACCATAACTGTAATGATTTCAAAGTTAATACATGCATTTGCAAACGTTTATGAGATTTAAAAAATTATTAAGCACACACTTAACATTCAGGTAATGTATTTTGTGAAGTGGCTGAAAGCAGCAGTTTATCTCTGTGTTGATCTCAATGAGAGAGTGAGAATCTGTCAGACAGTCTTAAAACACCTTATTTCAGAAGTGAAGAGATGAATACTTCTGTTGATGAAATTAGCTTAGGTGGAAGAAGGAACTATTTTAAACACAAGTGAAATTATGCTGTGTTTTCTACTCCCTGATCCTTAATAGAGTGCATATGGACAAATATTGTGTAGGCCAGAAAGCAGCAAGTATTCCCTCTTTGTGTGGGTTTCTTTGGTGAACTCCTCACTGTCTCCCTTCTCACTTTCACCTATCCCAACTAATTAAGTCTACATTCATCTTGTCTGCTCTGCTTTTGGAACCATATTTATTGTCTACTGTGTCCACAAAGACACACCAAAAAATCTCACTCATGATACATTTTGAAATGAGTAATTTTCTAGGACAGTGTCATATTCTATGTGACCAAAAATGGATTTTTTTTTGAAAATTATTTGAATTTACACACAGATTTTGGATCTTTTCAGTCTCAGAAGAGAGATGACACTGGATGCAAATAGAAGAGGAGTGGATATTACAAAACTCAGTGCTTTTCCTGTGATAATTAAAAAAATTGTATTAGGCACATTATTGACGCTAGTCAGGACCATTTGTCAGCAAGGTCTTGAGTGTTTGTGGATGACAATTACTTTACATTTCTTAAAAGGCGTGCATTACTGTCAGTAACAACCCTTCTTCTACTCAACAAAGTCACTCATGAGGTCACTCATGATAATCACTGAATCACTCATGATAAAGTTTCTGTCTCTATGTATAATACTACATTTTTCTTTATGACATCAAGTTACACAGGAAAAATTAAATAATTAATGATTAATCCAACACAGCAGAGAATAACTGGTGTATGATTACTTAAGAAGAAACTGCAGGATTGGCAGCACAAGGGGTGCCAAGTAACAGTTTAATAGAAAATTAGTTTAATAAAAAAAAATATGGGCTTTTTATAAGATGCCTGGGTTGACTGATAAGAGTAACTGCGTAGTTCTGCACAGGGCAGTTTGATTTAGCAATGCCTGACAGTCTGAATGAAGACTATCAGGTCATCAATACAACACATGTTGTAATGACTTAGGAACTGGTCAACCAGTAGATCTCAAAAATTGGTGTCAGTGGAAAAACTCTCAAATGAAGTGTTTTCCTGACATATCGTATTGCTCAGTTGATGGCTCCATCCTTTCCAATATGTTATTAACTATCTGAAGCTAATCAAAACACCCTACAACTAGCAACTGCAGTTGTTTGGACAAGAGAGAAATAACGTTAATTAAATGGAAGTCACAGAGTATATTCTAGTTTTGACTTGTGTCAGTCAAAGCATTTTCTAGCACATGCAAGTCAAATGCAAAGTCATGCATCATGGGTCAATGGCTGCAGCCACCAGCAGAGTGGAACTTCTTTAGAAAAGCAATAACCTTCTTGAGCATCTACAGTAATTCTCATCTTGAGGCTATCAGAACCACCCCCCCCACCCCCCTGTTCTCAAAAAGGTATGTGCAGAAAAATTATTTTGCACTTTTGTACAACTCAGGAACAGTATGTCACATGAGGACATTTCCTCATGAAGTTGTTCTCTCATGTTCACTCATTGTCAGATCCATTTTTAAAAACAGAAGCTGAAAAATTTGAGACCACACCTAAAAGGTATTTGAATGCTGGGGAAAACAAAAGCCTAAGACAGGTAAATAAGTGTATATTAAAAAAAACACCACCACCATCACCACCAAGAAGTCTTGTCTATGTAACAAATGTAACTTTACCAGCTGTAGAGCACTGACGGGGTCTTCCTTGAGGGAAGTATCTGTATTTGTCAAGAGTAGGCACAAATCTTGTGCCTACAGAGGATGGAGGATTGGACAGAGGATGTCACAAGTACAAGGGAAGTGAAGCACTTAAACCTTGTTATCCTGTCTCAAAAGTGTATTTTGGCATGTGAGTGAGGTCAGTGCAGGATGACATGAAAATCTACTTCCCACGAGACATAAAAAGTCAGCTGAGATGATCTCAGATTCAGATTGTTTTTCTAATCTGAAGGGGATCACTTAAACCAACTTACTTAAAAAAATTTAGGAGGCTATTCCCTGTAGGTACTTAATAATCACTGGAGGGAGACAAAGTCTTCTCTGATGGCATTTAAGGACTGTTTTCAGAAGAAGCATTTTCTGTTACAGCTGTAGAGCATGCCCAGAAAGAGAACTGATAGTAAGGCAGGACCGACACACTGGTGATGTGTGTACATTGCTGCTCGGCAGAGGGAGTGCACCTTGAAAGTGCTTATGCAGGAAGGGAGCGGGACAGAATACCCCAAAGCTGCTGTCCCAAGTGTCCCAGGAAGCAATCTCCAGGAAGAGGATGGACCAGGAGCAGGTGGTATTTCAGATGTGGTGTCTGCACAGAAACAAAGCAAGATAGTGTAATTGAAAGACTAAACTTTGCTATGGAACAGATGTCATTATGAATTCGTTGTTTGATGCCAGCTCCACAACATCATTTCCTGAGACAGGAGTGTCAGACAGCTAGACTATGAAAGTTCAGTTTCAGGTGTATCTGTTGTTTAGTAGAAGTGGTTTCCTACTGCAGGCAGTGGGAGACAAAGGGGGACAAAAGCTCGTAGCACAGTAAGAATCCAACTTCTCTTAATGAAAAACCAAGAAGTAAAACTCTGTTCCTGAAGAAGCAAAAAATCCAGCTGCGAAACCATCTACACCTCTATACAGCAAAGAAAATCAACACGTGGATACATTCACTGACAAAAATTCCTCTGTTTGCATGTTAAAGGCAGTTCACAGTTTGGGATTGAGCCCTCACAATACCTTGGGTGACCTGATGACCCCTCCAGTGCCAGAAATAGGACTTGGTGGAAATACTGTCTATGGCTATACTTGATAAGCCACATGGTAAATAAGTGAGCTGGCAACAGCAGCTCCCATCCTACTCTACCTGAAGATGTTAAAAGATGGTGGTAGTAGAAAAGAGTCACCTCTTTGGATTTCCACTAGACCTCCTTCCCTAAGATCTCTCATTAATATATGCTACCACTTTCTGAAATTGGACATACTTGAAAAGGAGAGTCTTGTAATCTCTTAGACCCTCTTCACTCCCTTTTCTTTGTCTTTATTGATGTCTCTCTGGTCATGGGCTTCTCAGCTTGGAGTTATATTTTAGTGTCACCACTGTCTACATTTTTTTTTTTATAGAAACTTGTCAGATCATGTCACCTTTCCCTGCATATCAGAAGACAGAGGAAAAAAGCCACTGCAGTGCCTGTAATCCAAAATAGTTCTGTGCTGTGTCCTAGCTTTGCCCTGAGGAAATACAGGCAATATGCTCTCAGGTTTGGCTCATAGAGAAGATGGTAATTCAGGTTGTTAGCTGATTGTTCTATTTCATGACCCAAAGTAATACAAAGTAAACATCCCAAAACACCTCTGAACAAGACTTTTTTTCCTGTAGTAATCTTTTTTTTTATATGGATTGTCTGGTGACTTATCTTTAAAACATGCCCTCACAAACACTGAGGTGGTAAAGAATAGACAGTGATGATAAACTTTCACCTGCTTCGTGACTTCGCACAAAAGATGGGTTTTTTATTAGGCTCATTAAGTCTTCTAAAGGTTTATATTTAAGTTCCATTATTGTATATCATAAGTGGTACATTTAGCTATAACACAATTACACACTTAAGCAAAACTATACACTAAATTTGTCTTATTTAGTCTTAGTAAATTATGGAAAATATTGACCGTGTAGTGTTTAACTGCAAATCCACATATAATTATGAGTGATCATCAGAGTTTCTTCGAATACACCACAGGCTTCTTTGAAGAGAGAAGGTAATGTCAACTCAAAAAATATCAAAACAAAACAGCAGTTTCCATCTCTACATTCAGAGATTTGATGTCAGAAAGACCCGCTTTTATGACACAGTCAGATGTCTGTTTCCAAGATGCAGAAGGAAGATAATCTGAGCTACATTTTTACCAAAACCTTGTGAGCTGAGACCAGCAAAGCAACACTAGCAGCTTCTATACCTAGTCTCTCTGATGGGAGCTGATGCCACATGTCTATCAAAACACAGCTATTAGCACAACCACAACAGAAAGAGTGCTTGATTGATCACACAAACAACGGATTTGTGTCATAACACCTGTCCTTTTCTTCCCAACTGTTATAGTTTAGTTTTGTTAATTTCAATACCCTAATTTTTTGTTGTCAGATAGAATTAGGAGTAAAAGCAAGGCAGGCCTAAAACTTGAAAGGGTATGAAAGAAAAACTTCATTAACAACACAAAGAAAGAAAAAAACCAAATTCAGAATAAGATCTTCAGACCACTTCTTCCTTCTATCTCCTAACCTTTTAAACAACAAAACAAACATACAAAAACCCACTTTAGTTAGTTCTTATCTTAAATAGTCTTTTTCAGTTCACTTCAGAGAGAGAAGTTTTTTCTTGTCAGGCTATAAGGACTTCTTTGTAAGGAGGGAAAAAAACAGTTCTTTTGTGGCTTTACTTTCATGATTCGCATCTGCCTGGGAAAATCTGAAAATCGTGAAACTTCTCCTATTTTCACAGCTTTTCTAAAGCTGTGCTTATGGGCTATGTTAAACTCATGGGGTATTTACTTTTAAGAATGAACTGTTCCAAAACAAAAATTTTTTTATCTCTCTTTCTTTCTGTTCATACTTCATCTTCAGAAACAGAGATCTCTTTTTTTCCTCGGGGCGAAGGGTTTTTAACACAAGTACTTTTAGTTAATAATCTATTAAATGGAACACTCCAACCCCCCCATGTTTTTTTCCATGGTTTATAGGAATTTTCAGTGCAATACAGTTTATCTTTACAGCTTACAAAAGGATTTTAAGCCAAACTTTATAGCATTTTCTAATTTTTCTTCCATCTAAAAAAACTTAGCTCTGGCTTCACTGACCTTGGTGTTTTCTATTCTTTTCCCCTCTCACTCAGGGGAGGATTGAAGGTTTGCAAGTCTTATCTGGGCACTGAAAGAGTTAAGATCTCAGACGGGGAAGCTTCAGCCAGGCCTTGCTGGAGCTGTGCCAGGATCTCAGGAGACTCAGGCCACGCTGGGAGGGTGGGGATGGGAGACAGCTAAGATCTCGATCAGCCTCCCTGGGGCTCAGCT
>VZTT01027991.1:10322-23957 GCA_013400855.1 Buphagus erythrorhynchus | reverse complement strand
TATGAACATAGTATAATTCCATTAGTTTATTCATAATGTTAATTTTAAAAATAAAACTAAGCTAAACTTTGTGCATACAGAATATTATTTATCTTCTATAAGATGCAGTCAGTCCCTTCTCTCAGTTTCAAATGAGAAACCAAGAAAATGCCATTTTTAATTATAATAGTTGACTGAATTTCCACGTTAAGGTCAAACAAGAAACTGGAAATGAGGCACTAAATATGTAGCATTAATTTTGTATCTTAACTATACTCTGACTCCAGTCTATCAGTAACATACTGGAAGTTAATGTTGTTGTATTTTACAAAACTACTCATAGTTCAGAAGTTTTACAAATAGATAATTCTCCACTGAGCTCTACCTTTTCCCCTGAAAAAGCCCCCACAGCCATCACTTCAGTTTGGTAGTTTTCATATATGTGCAGCAATGGGAAAAAGTTTCTTTGTTTTGACTGAAACTCAGAAGAGAGGACCTGGGTATGTCTTTGGAGCTTTTAACTCTTTCAAAAACGCTGTGAGCATCGCAGAACTTTTCAGCAGTTAAACTGAAATTTATTTCCATAACACACAAAAATGTTCCGTTTTTGTGAAAGCAGGAGAAACCTCTTTATAAACCTGGTAGCTACAACTGTAAAAATATATTAAGTTGATGCAGAAGAGAACATGATTTTCTTCCGTAAGCTTGTATTATGGAAAGCTTAAATACAGATTATCTCATTCAGTAACTCCCCACTTTACAGTAGTAGCAATTCATTCTAATTGCTTGGGTAGCACACTCAGGAAAAAGAGTATTTTTCCTTTTCACTGAATAATGTTTCATGTTCGGTTAAATGCAGGAAGTTACACCACCATTGGAATGTGATTGTCTGCAACGGCAGAGTTACTTCATATTCATAGGTTTGTGTTTAGCTAAGTATTAAAATGCTGGCCACTCGGCAGTACTTCTCAAAATATCTCTAACTCCTAACTAGCTAACTGAAAACGCATCTATCCACCTCAATCAGAATTGTTTTCAACCGTGCATAATCATTTTTCACAGAAATTTTTAGCCTCCTGTATGGAGCAGATTACAGCAAATGTAATTCACACATGCTGTTTCTTATTCAGAGGAAAACACAGACTAAGGATGTGGAGAATTTCTAGCCAAATCTTCATTCAGATCCAAGATCCACGGACGCCACTGTAATTGAGAGACATTCACAACCAGATAGCTGTAGACTTCATTTTTGTTTAAAATAATACCTCTTCTACACCAGCTCCAACTAAAACATTAATATAATTTAACTTCTAGCAAGCTGCCTTGAGCTGAACTTACAACAGATTAGACGTTGCTGCTTTAATTCTGTTCAGAAAAGGACACTGCTTAAAACCATATACTTACACTCACATCTAGATCATGTAAATGTGCTGCTGCTTTTCTGACTACTTTAAAATTACGTGTAACTAATAACACTCTTCTTTCGGAATTTGACTTGCCTGGCAGTTCACAATGGAAAATGAACTATTCCTCCCATACCTCAAAGTGCACACTTTACTCTGAAAGTTGTTTGAGCTCACCATGCCCAGACTAAAAATGCCTACTTATAGCACCCAGCCTCTCAGAAACCCCAGAGGAGGAATCAACTGCCCAAAAAGCAGCTTTATTGCCTTCAGATTTCAAAGAAGTCCTGATTTAGTTCTGCTGTTCTGACATTCTGCTTTGTATCAAAAATTATTATTTCAAAAGCTGTGTTTAAAATTTTATAATGACACGGAAAATAGTGTTTTAATTTATCACATTAAAACAAAAGTATAATAAACAGCCCCAGGAAATATTAAAACATGCAGATCTGCACAGTGATTTTTACTAGGGCTCCTCATCTATATTAGATGCTTATTTCAGTTTTTTAAAATANTACCCAAAAAAAAACAAAAAAAAAAAAAAAAAAAAAAAAAAACCCAAAAAAAAAAATTAAAAAAACAAACCCCAAAAAAAAAAAAAAAAAAGTTTAAAGCAAAAGAATAAAATTATTTCAAAGGTGACCTTATTTTAAGATTAACTCTAAAATAACAGAGCTGTTTCCTCAGCTATTCCATACACACTTCTGTGCTGCTTTTCAGCTCCACCAAAGGACACTCCCCCAAACAGCTGCAGCTGCCTGAAGTCACTTCAGTCCTTTGATTTCTGATTTGAAAAATTTACACTATTTACTAAGTTCAATAATGTTACAACTTTAACAAACTTTTGTTACTGTGTTGTGATTGGAAAATTCCCCTAAAGGGAATCACATTTTAAAATTATTTTATCCATTCATCCTGCTTCTAATATTGCACCCATAGGATCTTTATAAAATTTTATTTGCTAAATTTGCTTCTAATTTCAATTAGTCATGCCACTTTCTGTATAATTTTTAAGCAACAGAACACACATTAAGCTGCTGTTTAGATGCCAGAACAAGGAAGTATGTATTAGGCAGTGATTTCTGTCCAGTTACATTTGGAATTACAGAAGGATCCTGCCTCTCAGAATCCACAACAAAACCAGCCTAACACCCAAACAGTGCTTTCAGATACTCATCTTCATGTATTTCCAATAAAATAGTATTTAGACTAACTATACTCCTTTCAGAAACGGAATCAGCAGCTTTTGATGCACAGTACCCACACAACAGTATTTAATAATTGGAATTCTGTAAAAATAACCTAAGGTAGCATCAATTTCTGTGAGCAGAAAGGGTGAGAACGGGTCAGTGATGGAAGGATCAGTGAGTCCACATCTCTTCCTCATGACAACATTTATAGAAAATGAAAAATAGGCTGCTTAAGTACTAATTTTCCGCAAAAATATTTTCCTGCTGTAATAAAAATAATATAAAACTTCTTTTCTGAATTTTAGCATTATGTCTAAGGTAGCAGTAGTTCATACTACCCTATAATCTTGGCAAATGTTCCAGCACATGTTTGAATTAGATTTATTAAAAATTATTTCATGGGTACTTTGCTGAGATAAATTAAATGAAGTCAAATCACTGAAAATTCCACATTGCTTAAACACTGAAATTCCAAGGAGATACTCCAAGAAGGAGCCTTTTATTTCCAAATAGTTTTTAAGCTTTCAATAATTCCCCACAATTTACTAAATTATGACACTAATTAATATATAAATTCACAGTTAAGTAACAGAAAGAAAAGCTACAGCTTAATGCTTATTGACTATCTTGTAATAGTCACTAAACATTTTTCTCCTCCATGAGCTACAAAAATAAATTTGTAACTATTACATTTTTTTAATTTGGCTATATATGGACTCTTATTCATAATCCATCTCTATACTATGCTTTTATCATGAAACAAAACATTTTGGTTTTCTTATGAAGCCTCTTTTAAATGTTTTTTATCTACAAATACACGAAACCCAGAAGTAGCATTTCTGAACATTATTATTTAAATAAATAGCAAAGGAAAAAATAGTACTTGAAAGCAAAGAATACAACAGTACTTGAAAAACCAGTTTCTTCTTTTGCACCTCTTAAGAGAGTTAAGCTGTAAAAATACCTACAGATATAATAAAATAGCTAAAAATGTATTTAAAGTTATTTTCCACTGCGATCAGCAACTTTAAAAGTGAAAATAAATGACATTACCACGTGACAGGCCAGCACGAGACATGTAGCTTTAATATTGATTTGAAATGGCCATTTTCAAGGAACAGTTGAAATAACAGGGGCGAAACGTTCAATGTTTAAAGTAAGTACTGCTAGAAATGGCAAAAAAAGTGTCAATGGAAATTCAGCCACCACACAGTCTCTTCATTTTCCAACATCAATATACTGAAGAGAAGGTCTCAACTTCAATACTCACATTCAAAAATTATGTTAACAGCCCAGAAACCTATGCATTTTAAATTTCTGTATTTGTTAAATTTGTTTTACTTTCTTGGCAGTACATTGCCCAGGCAGGAAAATAGAATTGGTAACCTCTCAGTACTTTAATTTATGATGCCACAATTCAAATCACAGTAAGTAACATTTCACATAGTCAGCACTGAAGTAAGATCTGCAGACACTAAATGAAACATGCATTTAAAGAGAAAAGGAAAAGAGATATGATGCACAAGGTAAACTTTTAAAATTAAATGAAAAATACATGCTGTTATAAATGAGACCAAAAGCATCAATTACCGTATGCTTGACTATGAAACACACTACCCAATGATTTTTAAATTGCAGCATCTCAAAAGAAATTTGAGTTAGCAACAACAGAGCAGCTTTTTAGTAGGAGCCAGTACTCCACAGAGAATTAAACCACAAAAAAAAAAAAAAAAAAAATCTTTATTCTTCACAGTGGTCTCTTGTCTTCCAGTGTCACACCGGCTCATTAAATTTATTCTATCTTTGCCTCTAATAATTTTCTTTCCTCTGATGATTCCACACTAGTAAGATAATACTATTCCCAACCCATGCCACCATAGATGTGGGGGACATTCTGGCAGGGGGGTACAAACTGGTTCCAAATCACCTCCTACCAAATCTAAGAATATTCACTTTCAAACCACAGTTGGATAAAAAAGAGCTCTATGAATAGGTACCACAACTCCAGAATTCCCTAAGTTCTCCACAAACACACATGCCATGCAGGGCCAGGTTCTCAGTTTGGTCCTGAGGACTTCTGGCCCTGGTGGCACCTTGGTCCAGCTCAGCAGGATCAAGGAAGAGACAACTCTCAACAGCCTCTGGAGCCTGATCCCCATTCTGGGGATGCATGGCAAATCCCTGGGATGCAAGACCCATCCAGGTGGCTGCAGCCCAGGCTGCAACTCCTCCCAGAACTCCATGAGGGTACTCTTGAAACAAATGGGCATTATTAACAAAATAATCTGTTCTACATTGATTTTTTATCTGGAATAGTGGCCAGAATTCAAGTGTCTCTTCCTAAACCTGTTTATAGGTAGGAGACAGATGCCCACTTCCCAGAACAGGCGTTTTTGAGCACATGTTAAGGAAGTGAAGCTAAGTATGCTATAAACCATCAATCTAAATACAACTATAGCACAGTTTGAGCTGGAAGGCACCTCTGATCATCATTCAGTGTAAATTTCCACTGAGGATGATAAAGTATGTAACTTATAAAAAAGACCAGGCAGTCTTCAAAAGTTTATAGGACTTTTTGCTGTCTGAGCCTTAGGTGGATTTCAGTGTCCAAATCTCAGTTCGGGATGATTACATTCTGTCTAACACTGAGCTTAATTTTTCATTAATGAAATCTGCAAATTCAGATACATTGACATTTCCCTTTTTCTGCCTTAAGCATTCTCTATGAAGGCCATTAGTGGAAACCTCCTTACTTGCACACTCGGGTGTCTTGCCATTGTAAATAAACATCAACTATAAAGCCAGCTGCAATTTGAAATGCTCTACCTTCATTTCTAATAGAGCATAGCAACAAGTTGTATATTCCAAAATCCATCTGTCTTTATCACTACTACCAAACCATATGCAGTTCATTTTCCACCTAAACTCATATTTTTCTGGCTGGTTCTCTTCATTCAAGTTTTACAAGTGCTGATGAAACCACTGTACACTTTTATCACTTCAAAGCATCACAGGTATTGCAACTTTTCAGCAAAAGATTTCCCAATGATTTACACTCATCTTCACATCCAAATTTTCTTTAATTGACTCTCACAATGTAACTATGCTCCTGAAAAAAATTGCTGCTCATTTCCTCCTGCTCAACACCTTCCTTCTGTCCTATTCCTTCTCCAGTATTTCATTTTTTATCACTTCCTTCCCTAGTCCATTCTCACCTCAAAATTCCCATGACAACTCCTATACAATACTCTCAGGTTCAAACTGTCTGTTCATGAAATTTTTTAAATTTTATTTGGAAGGCCAAGTACAGATGATTCACCAAGACTGAGAAATTGCAATCTCCTACTCATGGAGTGTTACACTTCCCGTGAATGGTAGACTTACTCCAATACTTCCCCTTTACTTTTATCACCTGTTTTGGACAATTTTTACTAGTTAACTACTTAAAATTACTATGTGAGCAACAGTAATAAATAACCAAAGCTGTAAGACACAATGCTCCACAAAAATCATGATAGTATGTAAGACTTTTTATTTTGTTTTCTTTTAACTTTATTCTGGGGTTTAAAACTAGTAGAAAAGGGTGATCCTCTCCTTACCAAAGAGGTTTATATATAAAAACATCCCAACACGTGCTAAACTGAAAGCCCTATATCATATACCACAAATAAGATACTACCACAAATTTCAAAGTGTTTAGAAAAGCCAATGTATCTGTCCTCCAGGGAAAATTCAAACTGTCCTCCAGGGTAATTCAAACACCAACCAAGGTGCCCCAGACCATCCATGTCCATCCTAGCAGGGAACAGAGTATGCAAGCAAGCCCAGGTCTTTTCAGACTGGTTTTCAGACTACAGATCTACAAGCAGGAAGAAAAACATATTTAAAATACCAATCTGATCTACTGATGTCCTAAATAGCAGAGCAAATTTTTTTTTGAACCCTGCTAATCACTTGAAGATGATGTTTGATAAAAAGATGGTGCAAAAAGATGAATGGAAGCCATACTGCCAACCATACAACTTAACATCATTTCTCTGTACTTTAACATATTTAACCAGGGAAAGAACACACTGCATGAAACTTTATAAACCTAAAAAAAACTAAACCTCTGTAAACCAGAGAAAATGTCAATATAATGAGATCACTTAACGACAGGAAGAGATTTCAATCACTAATGCTATGCATAAATGAGCAGCACGGCTCAGGGTGACAGTATCTGGCCACTCAACAATCACCCAAGTACAGGGGAGTTCAGAAGCATGTAAAGTATTTCCTACAACAACCTAAAAGCTTTCTGGCCACACACAGGCTGTGTGTGGCAAAAATTAAAATATTAAGAAAAATAGTTCTAAAAATTTAAGTAAATGGAAGTTTATAAACGTGTTTTATTAAAAAATCCTAATTGATAACATCCAAGAGCCTGAAATATGAGTAGAAAAAGCCATCTAGGAAAGTGGCATCAACATGAGGTTGACATTAACCATTTCTCACTTTTTATTGAAATCTTCACTGTAAAAAAGTACTGGAATGTTATCATGAAATTGAATTACAAGTGAAATTAAAATCTGTAGTCATTATATACATTCTAACTATATGTCAGGTAGATCAACTTCAAAGTACATTGAAATAATGCTACTCAGGTAGAGGTACCATACATATACAAATATGTATGTACAAAGTTGAAAATCTGTTACATGAGAGACCTAAAACTGCATTTCCAAGTATGAATTATTTTCTATTAGAGTAAGAACGCAAGGACTTAAAGCAACCATAAAATCAGAATGGTTGGGGTTGGAAGGGAGCTTTCAGTCATGCAATTATAGAATGGTTTGGAATGGAAGGGATCTTAAAAGGTGATCTCTTTGCAGTCCCACTGCCACAGGACACCTTTTACTAGAGCAGGTTGCTCCAAGCCCCACCTCTTCCAGGGATGGGGCATTCAGAAATTCTCTGAACAACCTGTGCCAGGGCCTACCACCCTCATCATACAGATCTTCCTTATATCTAGTCTAAATCAACTCTTTTTCAGTTTAAAACCACTACCCCCTGTGCTATCACAAAAGGCCCTACCAAGTCTGTTCTCACCTTCCTTATTAGCCCCCTTTAAATACTGAAAGACCACAAAATAAAGTTTCTCTGGAGCCTTCTCTTCTCCAGTTGAACACCCCCAACTCTCTCAGCCTGTCTCAAAGGAGAGGAGCTCCAGCCCTTTGAGCATCTTGGTGGCCTCCTCTGGACTGGCTCCAACAGGTCCATGTGTGTCTGTGCTGAGGAGCCCAGAGCTGGACAGGGCACTCCAGCTGCAGTGGAGAGGCAGAATCCCCTCCCAGCTGCAGTGGAGAGGCAGAATCCCCTCCCTCACCCTCCTGCCCACGCTGCTCTTGGAGCAGCCCAGGATACACTTGGCCTTCTGGGCTGAGGGGCTACAGCAGCAAGTTCAAACAAGAACAAAGGCAAACAGAGGCTTAGGATAAATCATAACAGGAAACACCTATAAAAGATGACAGACTGGTAGATGAGAATAATTGTAAAATAACATGATTTATGAATATCAAGAAGTGATCACATCTTGTTACCTGCCTAATTACTTTCAGTAGTGGCCTATAGGTATTACAGCTAGGACAATAAAAGAAATTTAAGTTCCCTAAGAGCTATGCTTAGAAAGATACATGCTCCTCACCTTTTTTGCTGCTTTCTAGCACTACAAAAGGCATCTTTTCTTTTGGGCTGCACATCTTGGAATATTTCTCTGTTTCACAAGATACTTCTGTTCCTCTATCTACATTTCTTTCATTATGTAGAAGTAATGTTCTTGGAGAACCACAATTTCATTGACTGTTGTGATCACACTTTATCTTCCCTCATTTTCATAGGATGCCAAGCACTTAATGGCCAATACTGTATAGCAATCTTTATTTCTCCAATGTTAAAATCTACTTATTACATTAAATACAAACCTCTATGTGACAGGAGCAAACAAGTAAAATTGAAGGGTAGCATGAAGATACTTGAGATTAAATTATCTTATACATACTACGATTAAACAAGAAGTCTTTAGCAAGCTCTAATTCTAACATGCCTGCTAGAATATATCATTATATTCTTCAGTTATTTTTAATGTATAAATTAAGTACTCAAATTTTGTTATAGTTTTACATAGTACTATGAAACAAAATACATCCATATTATACATATTGGATACTATGAAACCAAATACATCCATATTATATATATTGGATACTCTGAAACTAAATACATCCATAGTATATATATTGGATACTATTTGTTTCCAAAACATGGTACTGTAAATGTACTACAAAATACACCAAAGTTGGAGTTTCCTAAGACTTTAACTACACGTATGCAGACAACTTCTTTTTCTTTGTTGAGAATTGCAATTTAAAAGTTAGGACTATATTTATTTTCTTCTCCATCCATATATATATATACCCTACAACAATATTACACTACCTATATGCAAACGGATAATTTTATTTATACTTTAAGCCCATAAAATATGTTTCTAGTTTAGAATTGGTTTTCTAATACACAGAAATGTCTTGTATTACCTGGAGTACACAATACACCAAAAATACACTTCTACTACAATAGCTCACATACGGTTTTCTCGATTGGCCAAGCCCCTCAGGAAGTGTGTAAAGATACCCTATTTTTGTCAGCATTGTCTATATGCTTGTGTCAATAAAAATTAAACTAGAATGAAAAAAATATCTACTTTCATAGGACAATGCCCTCAATAAAACCACTAGAAGTACTGGTGTCACAAAAGATCTCCACATTTTAAAAATACTACAAATATTTAGCTTTCACCCATGAAAGTGCATTCATGTATTGAAAATGGGGAGCATTTCCTATTTAATGTTTTACAGAAGTAAACTTGCTATAATTCATTTTTGGCTTGTCATTTTCTCAAGTCTGCCAATGCTGATTCATTTAATTGGTTTCAAAAAAAAAAAAAGCAAAAAAAAAAAAAANCATAAAGTTCAAGAGCAAAAAAAAAAACAAAACCAAAAAAAAACACAATCAACACTGTTAAGTACTGATTTTCACTTCGAGCAGGTATTTATACTCATCCTCACTTTGTGGTAAACTTGCTGAAAATAAAAACTATTATTTCAGATCACTTAAGTGTTTGCTTAATTAAATACTTAAATACTACTTAATTAAATACTTAATCAAAACAGTCTCCAGTCTTCCTAAACATTCCACAGAACTTCCAATTACTATATAATACTCTCTGTCAAGGAATATAATATTTCTGTCACGGAGGAGGCTACACATGAAAAATCAAATATTACCACATAATTCATCAGCAAGACTCATTTCACATCTTAAGAAGGAAACCTCTTAGGAAAGAAATATTTCTTACTTTAGGATATTGTTTCTGTCTTAAAATTCACCACACACACAATTTGATCAAAGAGGTTTTTGCCTCAGCTATTGACCAACACATTCCTGTGCTCAGCATCTAAAGGGGAAAAACTAACAACCTGTGGTGTATTATCCACTTAAACTCCAGCCTAGAAACAGGCAACACTACTATAAAAATTAAAGTAGCACTCTTGATTATCTCAGACTACCAGAATGAACAGAAAGCTTGAAAGTGCTTACAGGGTGGTTTCCAAATATCCTGATGGAGATTATTTACAGGTTAGTTAAGACTTTATTGAATGCCAAATTTTAAGGAATAGGAAAATGTAAATAACTGAAATGTAGCAATGGTTTTCCAGATAATGATCCAAGAATGGAAAATCTGAATAAGCCTTTAAATACCAACATGTTGATATGCATAAAATATAATGGTCTCTAACAGCCAGTACAAAAAGAATGGAAAAACGTAATCAAGCTCTGCTAAATAAAGCCTCCGAAGTAAGCAAAACAAATTTTACACAGCTTTCAAAGGGAAGCATTGCAAGAAAGGATCTTTTATTCAGATTTTTTTCCAATAAACTATGTCTGGTTAGAAAATTCGATCAAGCCTAAAGTTTTGTAGCAACTCCTCTACAGAATAACTACACAATATAAACATTTCTAGAGAGCGTCTGATAAGGGCTGATGATCACAAACAGGAATTTTCATTCAACTACTGAGAACACTAATGACAAAAAAAGAAATCCCTCCCCATATCATGTATGGAAGGACTGAAGGCCCCTAGTTTACATAAATATCAATTCTGCATCTTTATTTGTGGTTTTCACCTGATGCAACACAGCATCGTAATCAGTGATGTGGTAAAGATATTGCAGCCATCATTTCTTTTATGGTTTTCCCCATTAGAAAGAATCAGGGTTATGGATTCCAGTTACCAGAGACAGGCTTTGCCAAACCAGTCTGCCTTTGCAATGTAAGAACTCTGCTGCTTTAGAAGAATTTGCTGTGGCCATGGATGGTGATTCCTTGTCAACAGATGCTGAGCAGAGAAAAACAACCAAGCACTGTCAAAACTGGAATAAGAACTTGGAAAACTACTACCACCACCACTGGGACTGAAAGAGTAAAATGGTCAGGGGCAGATCTATCTGCACAAGTATTTAAGTATTAAATGCAAGGTATTAAGTACTACCAGAATAAAAGGTAGTTTTCTGAAGATGGAAAGTGGAAGAGATGACAAGTCAGATACAAGAAGGGCAGCATTGTTTCTTAAAAAAAAAAAAAAAATCCCATTCCCATAGTTATTCTTGGTAGCTGTTTCTGGCAAAAGTTCAGTCTGGAGAACAAGAATAAATCCTCACTGTTTGCATGCTATGAGACAATAAGAACAAGTGCATTTCACAGTTTGGCACAGCACTTTAATTTAACGTGCCAGATTTGGCAGCACTACATGAAACATGATTCCAGTAACTGACTGCTTGAAGATAGTTCACAAAATCCTTTGAGAGAGGAAGCCACATATCAAGCTTATCAACAGTGTGACTGATCCCATAAATGGCCTTAGCAAAGGCCTGATGTCTGGGTCAGTCAGTCAGTGAGATGGAATTATCAGTGCTAAGGAACTGCTCCAGCTTTCCAAGGCATCACCCCCACAAAATAGAAGCAGCAATTAGTGCCAGCTCATTCTTCACTGCACGAGGATATAAATCACAGAGAACCTTTACTGTATGATTTCTTAATTTTTATGTTTCATTTTGCAAAACTGACGCTCTTTTAACATAGCATAAAAAGCCATATAGTATTTTTTTTCCAAAATAAAAACAATAAACACAAATGTTAAGCTCAAGGCAAAAAACTGCTGCGTGCATAAATCATGAGCAATTTCAGAATCTTTAGAACCAAGAAATTATCACCTATCAATGATTTAATGCAGCTGCATGTAAAAATGAAAGGTCATTTATTACTTCTGAAATTTTTTAAATGGATTTTTTAGGGATACTCTACTATTTAAAAGAAAGCAAAGAAGTATGGAGACTCAGAACTAATCTTACTTCCAAATTCATTAATGGAGATGCTCCAGTAATCAATTTATTCCTTTCAGTTTTAATCACCATTTCTGCTGCCCAAGAATGAAGGGGGGAAAAAAAAAGCTTATAAAGGTACCAAAATAAAAACCCCTTACTAAAAGACCCACAAAGGACACAGACAGCATTCTTTGGCCTTGTTAAAAAAAAAGTAGTCTCTCTCAANAGGGGGGAAAAAAAAGCTTATAAAGGTACCAAACTTAGAAACCCATTGTTCATAGCAGTCCAAAGGCCTGACACTCACGTATTTGGCAGTATGTTGCTCTTCCATTGTGCATTCTATGTAGCCATTCCTACTAAATGACAAAGAACTTCAAATTCTGTTTTCTTGTAGGTTTTTCTGGCCTCCACACTAAATAGTCTGCTGAAAAAGAAAACTCTATCATTCCACTTAAAAGCAAGTGTCATCCAATAGAGCAGGTGATAAATTAATTACATTACTTTCTTGAATTTTAGAAATGAAAATTAAAGCTTATATAGAAACCCAGAATGGTTTGGTTGGAAGCAACCTTCCAGATCATCAAGTTCCATCCTCCTGCCAAGGGCAGGAACACCTCCCACTAGACCAGGTGACAGGATGAAGTTTGTAAGAGGCCCTATTTCACTCCCTTCAAAATAAAAATTGGAAAGTTCTGCTGAAGAAAAAATCCAACTTGTACCCAGAAGTTTCTGCTCTTTGCATATACTAAACATTTAACCCAATCAATTAAAAAAATTTCTTCATTTCACTGTCTCTGAAGCTAAAGCAAAGGGAATTCTGTGCCACACAAGTGATTAGCATTAACTTGATCAAAATTCAGCCAAATTCCATAAAGCCAACCACTGATAATACAGCATCTTAAATTTCATTTGGGGAAGTAGATGGGCATTGAAAACTTTATAAGGCATTGGTAAAAGATTTTACTTTGTGCTTACAGTGGTACTTTGTTGTGTACACATCAGGTTTAAGGAACAGGTTAAAAAGATACGTTTTCTTATGCTAATTGCATTTTGAAAATAAAAAAATGAGCTTTAGAGCATTACAGGTATTTTTAGGGAATTTATATAATAAGAAGGTAAGAAGAACATACCCTAAGTGTAAAGTATTAAGCTCTTTTTCTTGGCTTGCTGCCAGCATCCTCCAATTTTTAAAAATATGACTCAAGTGCTGATGCGATTTGCATAATTTAAAATATCTATAAGGTGACCCGCAGACTCACTGTGAGAGTCATACTGTAGTTTCTTCACATGGTCCAAAAACACTGAGTAGCTCTCAGAACACTTTCATCCATAGTTCTCAGAGTATACTCCTCTGGATTTAGCCTATTTAGTGTGAGCTTGATGACCTTTTCATTGTCAAAAAAAAAAAAAAAAAAGAGAAATAAAGTCATATCTACATTAACAAGAGTAGGAAGTTATGCACTTACTCTGCTCAAAGCAGGTGGGTATGAGTCAGTCCTGGTTCAGAAAACACTCCCAAGCAGGACAAGGCAAAATTGATTTTTTCGTTTGTTTGGGGTTTTTTCGTTTGTTTTTGTTTTTTGGTTGGTTTTTTTAGGTTTTTTGTTTGTTTGTTTTTGTTTTTTGTTGTTGTTGTTGTTTTGT
>VZTT01027990.1:52665-70993 GCA_013400855.1 Buphagus erythrorhynchus | reverse complement strand
CTCCCATGTACCTGTCACCCCTGTGCAGGGCTCAATGCTGACAGCAGGGTCTCATTTGTGTCTGGAGTAAACTGGAAGATTTGTGAGGTACTGGGTGCTATGACAGACCCCTGCACATTTGGTGTTGGGGCTTTCCAGCATAAAAAATCATGTTTAGCAAGCTGAGGCTTAGAAAAATAGTTTGAAATTTTAAAAACAGGTACTTTGCATTTTTCTTCTAACTAGAAAAAACCTCTTGGACCCTGAAGTTGCATCTTAAAAAGACTGATGGCAAACCCTGAAGTCATTCATTTGTTCTGTACATACAGCTCCTTAGGCATCATAAGGTTCTGACCTATTTACTTCTAGCTCTTTGTTCAGGCCCCTTGTCTCATTGGTTATTTTTAAAATAAAAATAACCAAGAATCAACCCTGGGAAAGGAGGTGTTTTCCCTCTCTGCTTGTGCCTGTGCTGTCTGCACAGGGCTGCCTTGCAACTTGCCTTGCCCTTGGCCACCTTCTCTCCACTCACATCTCAGCAGCATTTGGAGCAGAGGTCTTCTAGCATCACTGCCCAGCAGGAACTGTCTGCACTCAGGTGCCAGTGCTCCACCTGCTGCTGCCTGGCAGGTTCCTGTACTTGCTGGATAATGACCCACAGCCCTGAGTGTAAAAGAGCAGCAAAAACAGGAGAAAGATTGCTGCTCTTTGCTCGTGTAAATTGTGGATGGCACTTTTAAACACAGGCACAGTGGTAATGTCAGGAAAGCACATTTCTGTCCTGTAGCTTCCCTTACTTATTCAGCACTCTTCTTAGGATACAGGGGAGAGCAACTCCTACATGCAATTTATATATATCTGTAGATATGTGTGAGAAATTTTTATTAAAAAGAGGATGACAGTTGCCACGGGAAATTATGAATACATGCATATATACATTCACTGAAATATGCACCCTGAGCCTTTGAGACCTTTCAATTTCTTCAAGGAAATACTATTTAAAGAAGTGTGATGCCCCCTGTTAGATCTCACTGAAACCAAGAGCTCAGCAGCAGAAAAGGGGGTGAACCTGAGTCTTCCTCAAGAGTTCTGATAAAAGAGAACATGTAACAAAAAACATGTAAAGAGAATGTTTTTGACATGGGTACTTGAATAAGTTGTCTCCAAGTCAACCATAGCACAGCTACTCTAATAAATATGCATTTACCTTCCCATTACTGCAAGGTAGGACATGTGGAAGGGTAACAACTTTCTGTGACAACTTATCAGGTGTCCTCTAGAGGAGAGGAGAGTGGGGCTTCACATCATCCTCTCTTTCAGTGCAGCTAACAAAGATATGAGGCAGCTCCACCTGAGAGCCAGTCACTGACTCACAAATTACATTGAAAACCTTGGGCTTTTGTGTTCTTCTAAAACTCTTATAATTGCTACATAAAATCAGTTTGGTGTAGGATGGTTCAATCAATCTGGCCCTGAGAAAATACAAAACAACAACTTTTGTGCAAGCTGCAGAGCAGAGTCCTTATTAAAAAACTACATCAAAACCTGTGTCCAGTCCAGTCTATTCAAGTCACTGCTCTTGTTTTAACTGTGCTCATACCCCAGAGAGTCCTGATGGATTGGAGCTGCAGGAGGTAGACCAGCAGATTGAAGAGGCCCATTTGTTAATGGGGCTGATGCTGTTGGTCAAAGCTCCCATGAAAATTCAGCATGAAGATCTTCCTAAGCTCAGGGCCCTCATGATCATTCAGCCTTTAATCAGGTACAAAGATATTTTTTCCCTGCTTCTTTCTGAATATATCCATCTCCTCAGAAGCAAGGGAAAGAATTTATAGAGAACTTGATAAAATTCCTGAGACAGTTCATTAATTCCAGTCACTTCAGCAGTGACTTCCCTGTCACTTGTGGCACTCAAAGAAGTTATAGATTGCCTTAGTAATAACAATCCTATTCATTAGCCATGTCTCCGCACTTGCATATTAATATTATCTGGCCTTGTTAAATATAGAAGCCTATTCTCTTTAATCTGTTTTTAACAGGCGTTTTTTTTCCCCTAAGGTTAGCCATGAAATAATTGATAATGATAGTCATCCCACCTCCAAAAAGCTTGTGAAATTCCTTAACTGCCCTCTTATTGCTGCTGGGGAGCTGGGGCAGGCCATCTACCTCTGTAGGTGCTGTGATTTTATCCCCATTTGGTGGGAAATTTAGAATTTTTTGCACTGTACACTCTCTTCTCCACTTTACAGAGACATCATTTAGTCAGCAGAACTTTTATCTCCATTATTACATGTGGTGCATCTCAACAGGATCCAGTGGTGAGAATAGGAAATACTCACAAACAGTGCAAGTGGTGGGTGTGAAGGACTTTGCAGAACCCCTTTTCCTGTCTAGAGCTCCACTTCACACAGCACAACTCAAGCAAGCACCATTCCTCATACAATTACAGGATGGTTTGGGTTGGAAGGGACCTTAAAACTCATCCAGTTTCAACCTCCCTGCTGTAGGCAGGCACACTTTTACTGGACCTGGTTGCTCAAAATCCCATCCAACCTGGTCTTGAACAATTCCAGGGATGGGACAGCCACAACTAAAGATACTCTCAGGTAACTCAAAAGCAGAAAGACTTGGCAGCAGTAGTAGGTAAATTGATACCAAAGTCTCTTCTACAGTGTAAAGAGAGTTGTGTTCACTTATTTGTCTAAAATGAGAGCTGGTTGAAACCTCTGAACTGTGTTCTGTTGAGCAAGGCTTTTCCTGTAGACAGAAGTTTTGAAGGACCTTGGAAAAAGGAGGTGTGTTGAAGAGAATATTGCTTTCTTAACAACAAAAAGCTTTGGAGGTTTCTGTGAAAATTATGCCTCTTGTGCTGTTAACTGCCTTAGGAACAGTGCTAAACCATGAAATAGGAAATGGGATTTTTCATCTCTTATCAGCTTCCAAGATTAGTAGCTTTAAAAGAATCTAGTAATTTCAGAAATCCATCAAAAATATTTCCTTCTGGCACCTTAGATTAGACATAAAGAAAAAAAGGTTTTTTTTTACTATGAGGATAGAGATGCACTAAAACAGGTTATCCAGAGGAGCTGTGGATGCCCAAACAGCAAAATATTCAGGCAAAGTGGACACACAAAAACCCAGCCCTATTTTGAGATAATTTGGCCGTTCTGACAAGACTGCAGGAAAAGAACTGAAGACAGAAATATTACAGGGGAACTCTCAATTATCAAGTAGCAGCCAAAACCTCCCCCTGTTACCACAAACCAGGAGCAGTTCAAACCCATGGCTGCTGCTGAGCTCCTGATTGTTGGTGTGGCAGTGTTTTCAATATTTATTATACTTAGGAGTTCCTGATGAACTCTTGCTGCTGTTTATAGCACAAGCCCAGGTATAGCTCATTTTCCAAGAATAACTTTGGCAAGATATCAGTATCTGTTGCAGCCTTTTGACAGCTTATAAATATGGTTGAAAGTGCAGTGGAGCAGTTTCAGACAGCAGAGCAAGTAATTTCCCAGAGTTATCCACTAGGGCAGAGCCCTCCCCATCTGAACACCCTTGGAGAAGGGAGCATTCCCACTGCTCAAGTTCCTGCAGAGGATTTGCACGAGGAAAAAAAGCACTTTTTTCCTTTAAGGAAAAAAAAAACCTGCAGTTTTTCTCTCCTCTACAACCTTTAGTGATTTTCTGCATGCTAAAAATACACCAAAAATCCCATTGTTCCTGCACAGCACAATTGTGGCTGTCAAGCTGAGTCCCCAGGAGCCCACAGCTGTGTGCTGGAGCACTGATGGTGAGCATTGCACTTCAGCTTTTAATTCTGCAGTGTTAGTGACTCACCTTTTGTCTTCTGACTCAACACACAACACAGCCATGACAAAAGTCCTTTTCCTGCTCTTTTGGGAGTCTCTGCCCACCCTCAGTACCTGTGCTGGATGCTTGATTCACTCCATTCAGACTCTATTAACAGTGAATCAGGTCCTCTGTGTTTTCTGGAGCTGGCCCCTCGTGGGGCTGCACAGACAGCTCTGGGACAGCAGAGCAAGACACAGTATCATTTTAATGATTTTAATAATTTAAACCATCTAAATCAGTGCTGACTTCAGCACCAGAACAGCTGAACCTGCAGCCAGCAAATTTCACCACTAGGTTGATGCAAGACTGACATAAATGCAATCACAAGTGTGATTCATCACTTTTAGAAGCTGCTTTGCTGTGTTTTTCAAGAATCATAATACTCCCTCAGAAAAATTTTACCAAGAAATCAGTTACCTGCTAGGTATTACATTTACCAGAACAGGTTTCCAGTGATGTAAATGAGCATCACCTTGCTGAAGCCATGGCAAGCACCAAGCCCACCTGCACAAGCCAGGTAAGCAGCCTGTCTCCTATGAGGATGGATGGCAAAATATGAGCCTTGTACAGCTGACAGACATTTATGGAGGATAATTATGGAGACTGCAAGTATATCTGTTACCTTGACAGGTTAATGGTTTATTTTTAATTAGATGAACAGGCACTGGGGTGACTGCAAATTATTTGCTTGTGTCTTCACCAGGACAGGTCCCCAGATGTACTTAATTCTGTGCCAGAGAGCAGTCCATCAAGTATGGGGAGGCTCTTCAAGCAAAATAAAGGCTGGGAACACCATCTGTGAAGTAAAACTTAGTCCAAGTGCCTTGCTTGCAAAAAACTACCCAGTTTATGGTGGTGTCCAGCCTGACCCAAGCCCACACATAGCTGGAATCAAGGTGGATATGTACAAAACAGCTGGTGCTACAGGGTTTGGGTACATGGCTGCAGCAGGGAAAGGAGCAGAGATACCTGGGGAAGGGGATGATTCTGCTGGGGATGGAGGCGGCTTTGAACAGGAGATTGATTATTGCTTCTAACATACTATTTTCAGAGTTTAAAAAAACCCAAACATAAATGCTCTTTTGCTTTTGACCTCAGATATGAGTACCTCATAGATTTACCTTGTCATTATATGGAATATATTTTTAACAACCACCTAGAACTAGAGGTCTGGTTTGCTTTATCAAGCTTTCAAGGTCACTGAGGAGTGAGTTTATGAGGATCCAACTGAAGCTGCAGCTGTCAATGTATATGAAATGATGGCATCTGTAATGTGACATGAGGCCTTTCCACACAGGAGTATTTTTAATGTTAACTCCTTATTTAAAAATCCCTTTTGCAGACCCATCTAATTTTCCTATCCTTCATACCCATCAGCTGAATTTCACCAAAAATTCAATCCATTTCCAAGAAAGTTGGCCAATGGAGCAGCTTCAACTCCAGACACTACAGCTGTGTTACTGTGACCAATCCTCATCCCCATGCTCCACATCCCCAGGAATTTCTCCTTTGCTGTCTGCAATGAATGCTACTGAGTAAAAGAGAGCAGTGAGTTTTTAATTGCTATTTAATCCCTTGTTTCTAGGAGTAGGATGCAAAGTTGGCTGCATTTCCAGAATGGATGCTGACTCAATGAGTTTTTCCAGTGTCCTGTAACAATCTCATTGGCAAACATCATTCCCTGCACAGGGACCACAAGAGCCAGGACACCTGTGAGTGCAAAACCTCACAGTTTCAGCTTCTCTTTTTTAACCTAAATGAGGATAAAGAAGCATGGCATGGAAAATCCCAGTTTTGCTGGGATTTAAGGCAAGAAAATCCCTCCTCATCCCCCTGCTTGCCTCCAGCACTCTCAACAAGAAATTGAGATAATTTGTTTAGTATCAGCCATCCTCGCTCAGAAAGAAAATATTCTTTCAAGGCATACAATTACTACACATGGCACTCATAAACAATGCCATGTTTAACAATTTGTAGCATGGAACATTGAAAGGAATTTTCTCTGATGGAGTTTGACAATTTTGTCCAAAAAAAAAAAAATTCTGTAAGCTGCAAATAATCTTTAATGGAAACAGATTTAAATACAAACTATAGTTCCTTCACACTATGCTGTAAATCACAAGGGAAACATAATTCATTTGCAGCAGTTTTCAACAAGAAAACTTGGCAGTCTTTCAGCAAGTTTCATAATTGCTCTATTTTAAACTTCATCTTGAAAAAGCTCAAGATAGCTTTTAGTTTTATTGAAAGGTTAATTTCACACCTACAGAAAAATATCAGCTTTCCATTAGATCTAACGGAGTGTTAAATGCAAAAATTACAGTCCCTTCCCTATGAATGTGCAAAGTTTGTTGGATTTTTAACCCATCCTGATTTTCCATTCTTTCCTGGTAGAGCCAAGGCATGGGGCTGCCTGGAGCACCAGCACCAACAGCCCCTAATCCCAAATCAGCCCTGGGTGAGAGCTGCAGGACATCAGCAGCTGCAGTATTTGGGTGCCAGCTGTGCAGGATGGGGGGCTGGAGTAATTCACTCCTGAGGAACACCCAGCACAGAAGGCAAAAGGGGACATTTCCCTGGGAGAAGTTTTGAACCACACTAATTCTTCACAGATTTATGACAATGTGTCTCAAAAAAAACACCACAGCATCTCTGGGTTCACCTTATTGTTGGGGAAGTACAAACAAGGGGTAGGTAAAGAAGAAATTTGCTCACTCCCCTTCTTATCCCATCAGCTGTATTTTCTATGGGAGTGAAACATGCCATTGAGAGCCAGCCTGATCCCATGCCCATCTCCCACTGGAGGGGTAAGATTAGGGCAATTAGGACACAAACAATGAAATATTTCTGGTGGCCTGTGCACTTGTGCAACATTCCTTGCCACCAAGGTACACCGAGTCCATCACTCATCCAGGGTGGGCCAATGTTCCCCTGGAGCCAGTCCTGCAGAGCCAGAGGAGTCCCAGGAGGACACTTCTCACCATCTAGGGCTGTGTACCTTGTAATTATTTTGTGACACAGCCTGAACTTCAGCCTCCCGTGACTTGAGAAAATCCCTGCAAATGCGATGCTTTTGTGGCTTTGTGTCTGGCAGCCTGCGCTTCCCCAAAACCAGCACTTCCCCCCTCTGCTTCTCAGATCCCAGCTTCCCAGCAATGAAACCCAGACAGCATTGCAGCAGTAGTTTCAGCTAGCTCTGATGGATACAGACACCTCCTGGCTCCCAGAACCATCATTCCAACGTGCAACAAGTGCATGTGTGAGCGTGAGCGTGCACAGTGCTGGAGGGGGTGGATACAGGCACAGAGGAGAGAGTTTGTGCAGCCCTATGCACCGGGAATGCCATTAGGGAAAAGAATAGTTTTTGCCTCCAAGAAAACCATGATTCAACCACTACCTTACTGGGGGGAGGAGGGGAAAGTCACACTGAATTTCATTTATGTATTTTAAGTTCAGTCACACCAGAAATGACTTGTCAAGGGAAGAGGAAGAGGATTAATTTATCCCAGTGAATGCTGGTACACCATGGCTCTGTGCAAGGCGAGTTTATCATTGCACAGTGCTCCCTGTCTTTGCTAGGGGCTCCTGCCTGAGGAACAAGGGACAGAGGGACAGTTCCCAGGGCTCAGGGGACCTGCAGAGCTGCCATCCCCCCCATTTCACTGGGCCACTGACACACACAGCTGGGATCAGCGTGTGGGCTGCTCCCTGGCTGATCCAATTAATCACTATTTGCAGACAAAGGATTAATGCAACAGAAGAAATAGGTTTCTTGACTGAGAGTTACACCCCTGCCTGTGCCTCTCTGTGGCAGGGAGCTCCAGGGGAGGCAGTGTGGCACAGCTCAGGCTGAGCATCAAAGCTCCTTCTCCCCCAAAGCACCTTCTCCAAATCCAGCTTGCTCAGAAATAGCTCTTGGGTTTGTGGCAGTTTGGGGAAATTTTGTTGCAAGCCTTTGATCCCTAGCCCCAAAGAAATAACTGAGGTCATCCCATGCTCCAGAGCCTGGCTTAAAGCCAGTCAAATGTTCCTCTCTGTAACAGCAAAGCAAACCTCAGTGTGGCAGAGAAAGACAGGCCTGCAAACAGCTCAGTCTGAATTCATCACCAGCAAGGGGACATAGAAAACAGCTTGGAGAAGCAGCTTTCAGCCAGGTGTGGAGGCTGGGAGCAGTCAGCTCTTCCTAAGCTGTGCTCTGGGAGAGTTGAGACCTTGCCTTTGTAAAGGCTGGTATGGCTGGGAAGTGAGGCACATCCCTGATAAGAGCCAGGCAAGAGAGTGATAAAATAATTGGGTTTCTTCAGCTGCTTGCATCCTTTTTAAAAAAAGGTTATAATTTCTCTCCACAATTATGAGAATGAATAACTTCGATGTCTTGGCTTCTGTTGTCTAGAAACAGCAAGAAAAATGTAGCTTAAGGAAGAAGTCTTTTCAAAAGTAAGGCTTCCTTTTAACATTTGCAAGTTATCAGCATTGCCAGGATCCTGGTACTGGGTGAGCCTGCAGGAGATGGATGGGCAATTGCTGAACAAAGGCTCCTGCAGTTTGGCTGAGCTAGTGGAAAGTTGAAAAAAATAAAGTTCACTCAATACTGAGAGCACCTCTGAAAGTCACAGGTGAGCACCATCCCTCATTCCAAAGGCAGATAACCTTTATATTCCTCTCTGGTATTCAGTCTCTAGCCTTTAGAATTGCTGCTCTTCCAATCTTCCTTGTGTAAATCATCACACTTCCCCTTTTTATGATATTCTAATTAAGAAAACTGTGATAACAGTAACTAATTATGTCCATAACACATTTTGAAGTGCTCTCTCCGCCTGTCAACACTCAGAATGGGAGTCTAAACTTTGGCAAGGATCCCAGAGCCAAAAAAGGGTCTTGAGCAAGATGCCACTAACCTCCTGTCATTAATCTCAGATTAAAAAGTTCCTATGAACAACCAGCAATTCATTTGCCATCAGACTCTGGGATCCTTGTTCATCTTTTCTTCTTCAGCTCAGTTACATTCTTCTAGTCCCTCACTCCAAAGCATGCAGTCATGGTCATTTTAGTATCTGATTTTCCTGAATAAATGATAGCTATGTGGAAGGACTGTGAATTAGGATGGACTACAGAGCAGCATCTTTTGAGAGATTCTGAGCTGTGCCAATCCTTTAAATAAAATAAACTACTAACAGAGAAGGGGAATTGAAGAGCTTCCCCAAATACATGCAAACCTGTCATGTTTTGTCACCTCGATGCTTTAGTTCAACATCTGTCTCTCAGCTCGCAGAGCTGCTCAGTGCAGCACACTGCCCCAGAGGAAGCACAGCCTGGGGAGCCCCTCTTGCTGTGGCCAGAAAGAAGAACTTCCCAGAGCCCCAGGAGAAGATAAGACAAGGATTTTCAAGGTCGAGGGAATACAATTTCATTTTAGGATCATGAGACATCAAAGTTCTTGAGCCCATTTAACAGGCTGAGGAAACAAACACACTCCTCTAAATTTCACAAGTTCCAGCAATTAGCAGGGACTCTTACAGCTGCTTTGCTGGGACTTTACCAGAGGTGGTGGTCAAAACCTATCATGGGAGGCACCTCGAGGTATTGCCATCACTATTTTATCTGCAATTCCTCCATGTCTTCCTCCACCAGCAACATGCTGGAGCTGTGACTTCAGCCTCCCCCCGACCAGTCCAAACTGGGACATCTGCCTGTGCTTCCCAGTGCCTCTCTCCCCACCACACAGCACTGCAGGCAGCTGGAGCTCTGCAGGCATCTCTGCCTCCACAGGGCATCTCAGTGTTTATAATAATGGCAAACAGATCCCTAGGTGTCAAATAGGGGCTTCAAGTTCCCCTATAGCATCTCTGGCTAAAGATGTTGATACCAGTTCCCCCCTTGGTTAAATTCCTGAGAAAATAATTTAACACACTGGATTTCATATTGCTAAAAGAGATGTAAACTGCTTGAATGCCACAGCCCTGGGCTGTACCTGCAACATCAAAGGAAATCCATTTTGATAAAGGGTGAAATCTGCCATAATCTGGCTGTCTAGATGGTGGGGAATGCCTCTCTGGGGAGTTTTAATATTTTGGCCATGTCAGGCCTGTGAATTGCAGCTTTTTGGAGTGAGTAAATTGATTATGTAGATTCATGTGGTCTATAGGATCCGTGATGTGCACAGAAGGTGACATAAATACATATTACAGTGCCAACAGCTTGTTTTATTTCAATGCCTGGCAGGTTACAACTGACATTGAAGAGAACAGTGATGAGCAGCCACTTTGTGAGCCCTCCCTGTAAAAGGCAATTGCATCCCACAGTGGGACTGGTGGGACAGACCTCCAAAGCTCCCAGCTAATCTGTTATGTTGGGGACTGGAGCAGCTCTACACTGTGGATTCAGAGAGCAGGTCTCACCTGCTTCATACTCTCCTGTGCTCACTGCAGTTAGGGATGAGTTACTGGTCATTTCTTTTTGGATAAACTTGTCTGTGCAACACAGCAGAGTCCTACCTCCCACTGAGAGACCAGAATGTATTAAAAGGACTAGGACTAGACAATGAGCCTATCAACCATGCTAATTTCATTTATGTCATCAGGGTTATAATCCACACAGCTATTGCCAAGCCCATGGGTGCAATTCAGTGTCTGAGAAACAGCAAGTGTGAACTCAGAGAACAGTCCCATGGTTGATCAGGGCAGCCCAGCCAGGGGCTGCAGGTGCTCCCCACATCTTCCATAACACACTTGCAGAACAATCCCCTGCCCTTCTGTGACATACAAGGCACCAAGAAGAGCTGCAGACTCAGACTCCAAAACAGCCTGGCTGGCCATGCTTGGATGGGGCCAATCCAAACATCTCAATCATCCCATTACACTGAGTGCTGTTCTGTATCTGCACACTGAAGTCTCTGCAGCATTTGTGTGTAAAGTGGAGACAGCACTGGGATGGAGGCTGACCAACACAGGCTTGCAAAGCAACAGTGGAAATATATTAGCCACTGCAAAAATTATAGAATCATTCAGGAAAAAAAAACCCTCCTAAGACCATCAGGTCCAACCATGAACTCAGCATTGCCAAGCCCACCATCAAACCATGGCTCTCAGTGCCATGTCTACATGTCCTTTAAATTCCTTCAGGGATGGTGACTCCACCACTTCCCTGGGGAGCCTGCTCCCACACTCCAACCCTTCTGGTGAAGACACATTTCCTAATACCCAACCTAAACCTCCCCCAGTATAACTTGAGGCTGTTTCCTCTTGACCAGTTACTTTTCACCTAAGAGAAGATGCTGACCCCCATCTGGCTACAACCTCCTTTCAGAGAGTTTTGGAGAGCAATAATGTTTCCCCCTGAGCCTCTTTTTCTCCAGGCTGAACAAGGATTAGTTATTTCCTGTTGATGCCACTTCACACACACAGTCATCTGTCATGGGAGGTTTTTTATTTCTTTTATTCTGTTCTATGGAAAAGCAAAAATAAAAATGTTGCTGAGCTAGAAGAGCAGCCCTGTGCCCCATGTGAGTACAGCAGGTTGCACTCTGCTCAAGGAGTTTATAGCAGCAGTGGGGGTGCTGGGCTTCCCCTGGGAGGATGGAAATTTTGGGGGTTAAACCATGGCTGGTCTCACAGGGATGGTTTGGCACAGCCAGCAGGCTGCAAAGGTTGATTTGTTGCTACACAGCACACCCAGAGGGGTTTCACATTCTGATCCCAGCAATAAGAACAAGAAAAACTCTCTGGAGTGTCTCTCAGGGTAATTTTGCACTAGAATGCAACTATCTCTAAAATAGTGTTGATGGGGGGCTAGTGGCCTGACTGGGAAAAGTGAAGGAATAATTAAAAGAAAAAGAAATCTAGGCTTCAAAAGAAATGTACTTAATAATTAAAAGAAGCTAAAATAAAAAAGAATTGTTTTTTCCTTCTAAAAGAACAACTAAGCAACCAAAAAAATGCTTCAGAACTTTTTCATTTCACAGACAGAAATTATTGTCTTACTTCTAGTGCTCTCTGCTTCTTCTGAGGAACTAGAATTTTGCAGAATGAGACAACTCTCACTTAATAGAAAAGCAAAATGTTTGGGTATAATTAATTTCTGGGAATTTTAACCATACAATGGGACACAACACAGCATCTGCTCCTTTGGCAAACTATTCCCTCACATTTGTTTTGGTATATCAACAGCTTTATTCATTATTAAGGATTATTCACATGCCAAGGAGAGATTGGCATTTCTGAGAGATGCTCACAAAATTTCCGTGAGTTTTAGCACATGCCTCCTTATTCAGTTTACACCAGAAATATGGCATCCACCATCCTCTTGTCCTTAAAAATATTTCTCTCATTCATCAGCGCATGGTTTAGATCAAAACCAGAAGGCAGGAACAATTCCAGTCACTGATCTGTGAGCAGTCCCTTGTCTGAAGCATACACATCCAGAAGTGATGAGTTGTTGATCACTTGGATAAAAAAAAAAACGAAAAACAACCAAACAGAAAACAACCAAACAACCTTGAAAATGCTTTTACACTAACTGCTTGTTGAGAAATAGATTTGATTTGCAGCTCATCACCTGACTGTGTCAGCTCCACACTGATTTCTGCCCCCACCTTGCTGGTTGGTGGCACTTCTGCCCAGACTGGTGCTGCTGTGCTGCTCCCTGCCCTGGACCAGGGTGTGCACAGACTGGAGGTGTTCCCCCAGCTTTGTGCACAGAGGGTCACAGAACAGGCAGAAAGATTACCAAACCATCGATAAAACCAGACCTGTCCCTGGTCTGCAATGAACTGTACTTGAAACATGGGTGTTTCCTGACACAGGAGCCCTTGAGCTCTTCTGTCACATCCAGAGGAAAGTTCAGCTCCTCTGTACACAAGCCTCTGCCTGCTGGTTCTTCAGGGCTGGGCAGGGACAGACAAGTTTTGCCCAATCACCATCCCAATGCTGGCCAAAAGACAAGACAGACCACTTTCCATAGGAAAACTTGGCCAAAACCACAGAGCAGAAGGTGTAACTCTTCCCAAGATGATAAGCAGCTGAGCTCCATAAAATCCAGAACTGATTCAGAAAAGGCAATGAGAGACCCTCCATGAGGAAAGCACAGGGCTGACCCCTTTCACACAAGGTCCCAGAAGGTGTTAACTGCCATAATCCTCTCCCAAAAATCCTTCTTAAGCCACAATTTCACAGATCTTTTAAAACCATATACTTAATATTTTAATACATATAAAGGTCTGCTCCACTACCCTTGCAGGATAAGCCCAGTAACCAATAATCCCTACATGTAAAGTGCATCTGCTGGCTGCAGCATTCCCATTCCCATGGATGCTGTGCTATCTCAGGCATCTATTGAGTGGCCCCAGCTCTGAGCTCAGCAGATTGAGCCAAGTTGCATCAGCTCTGCAATAATTGCTCATCTGCCCAGTGCAGCAGCTCAGCAGCTGCTGAACAGCCAATTGAGATGGCTCTGCCTCTGGCAGAGGAAAAAAGAAACCCTGCAAAAGCCAGTGCTTGTGAGTTACAGCCCAAGCACACAGTTATGTCAGGCTCTAAGTTAAATCACTGCAGGCAAGGGTAACCTTCTCCCCCTGCACATACATTGCCATACCCTCTCCTCTACTTACAGGATGCTCTGTTTGCATCCCTCAGCCCCAGGATGTCCTTTTTGCTGGGTGTCACCATTTAGCAAGCACAGCACACTCTCTCTTACATTGGGTCAAGCACAGGAATTAACATTTATAAGCTTTCTCAGCCTTGGACACCTAAAGTATCTTTCCATGGCTATATAGGGAACCAAAGCCTTCTCCAATTTGGATCACAGCCAGCTGTAGCATGGTGGTTTTTTCACCACACAGGCTTAAAGTCTGCATTCAATCCTGCAGGCAGGGCTGCCAAGAGCTGAGACCCAGGGCTGTAGAGGAAAGATGCACATGCTGTTAGGGCTCTAGGGGAAATCCCTGTGTTGATCACCACTTACTGCTTTGCCTACCAGCTGTTTGCATAAAGGGCCATTTACTCAGAAGGCTCCTTTTTGGAGCAGTGGTACAATGTTTGCACACATGCTTTATGTTATAAGCTGCTTTTGGCATTTTCTAGAAGACATCTTAAATGAGTTGCTTGAAGATACAATATTGCAAAGCCAAGGTTATTCATATTTATATCAGGAATCATTTACCCTTCAGAGGAAAATATGTTACAAAGTCAAGGAAAAAAGTCATATATAAGGTGAGGGTAGAATCTGTTGTGCATGAGACACAGATTTCTGCAATGATTTGTCTGCAATGATTTAATTTAGCGAAATATGTTGTACTCAAGTGTTTAAATTAGAAACCTGCTCTGAGCTGAGGAACTCTGATTAGACAAAGAGAACACTAATCACTTGGAGCACTGCATGCAAGGGGCAAGCAGCCACTCAGAATCCCTAATTTGTAGCTTATTTATGCACTGCAGAGCCCACACACCTTAATGGTTCAGATGTTCTGCTTCATGCCAAATGACTAAACACTCCTCACGTGAGCAGACTGTCACTCTCAGTCAGGTCATTTATCTTGCAAAAAAGCAACAGAACAATCTTGTCCTCTCTGCTTGGAGGTCTCTTGAGACACAGGCATTTCAAGGTGGCTCCATTTCAATATGCATCATTTGAGAACCTGCTGTGGACAAGTCCAACCAGGCAGAAAGTTGTAAAGGTGTTTTTCCATATGCAAACTGAGGTTGTTGTTTTATGCTGTGGAAGAACTAACACGTCACCCTGCCCAGTGACCATGTGAGAGCTGCTTCTAGAAACACTGTGAGAACCCAACAACAGACCTCTATTTCTATCACAGAATGGTTTGGATTGGAAAGGATATTAAAGATCATCTAGTTCCAGCCCTCCTGCCATGGGGAGGAACACTTTCCACTAAATCACATTGCTCTAAGCTGCATCCAACCTGGTCCTAAACACTGTCAGGAGTGGGGCATCCACACCTCTAGGCAGCCTATGCCAGCACCCCATTACCCTCACAGGAAAGAACTTCTTAATATCCAGTCTAAACCTACTCTCAGTTTAAAGCCATTCCCCCTTGCCCTATCACTACATACCCTTTAAATAGGTTTTGTAAAATTATACAGGGTATATGTGGAAAGCCTGAGCCAACGAGCTGCCTACTCAAATGTATCAGGAACAAGGCAGAGTCTCCCCTTTGGACACTTTATTAAAGCCATTTTCCAGCATAGTGACAGGAGCATGGGGCTTCTGACTTGTCTTAAATCTAGGTCTCTCCCTGGGGTTGAACTGCAGATGTTGGAGCTGTGAGGTTCTTTCCTCAGGCTCCAGCATCAGGCAATCAAATCTGCAGGACCAGAGTCCTTGCAGGAGGGAGGATGCACTTGGGCAGCCAGTGCAGGAGAATCACAGCCTGCAGCAGGCTCCAGGATGGGGTTCATCCTCCACAGCTTGACAAGAAACCCTCTGGAAGGGAGGTTTGAGTGTCACTATCCAGTGTGGGCACCTCTGTCCAGGGCACTCAAGAGCAGAGTCCCAGCATCCTGTCCTTCCTTCTCAAAGATAATTGCCCACAGCCTTATCTGGGAGGGAGAGGAGAAATGAAAAGCTACAAACACCTTCCTGTAAGGCTGCACAGATACTGCTGTTATCTTTATGGCAGTTTTTAGTGGCACCAGCACATAGCATGCTCAGCAGCACAGCTGAAATTAGTCTTGTCTGGGATCAGCAGACAGATCTTTGCCTGCTGTCTTTGCTGGTACATTAGCACTTCTCACATTAATTCATCAAATTAAGAGCCCTGCAGTAAAGCAAAGAAAACTTGTTGGGGGAAAAAAAAGCTTGTTAAATATTCCCCACAATTTTGTTTTGGATGCTTCAACCAACAGCATCCTTATCCTGTAGTGCTGCAGTCACTCAACAGTCTCTGGGACAAAGTCTGTGTGTGGGGAGTTGTAGAATAGTTTAGCTTGGAAGAGATTTCTACCCTCACTGAATCCAACCTGTAACCCAGCCCTGCCAGGTTCACCATAAAATCAAGTCCCTAAATGCCACATTCACATATTTTTTGAACACTGTCGGGAGTGGAAACTCCATCACTGCCCTAGGGAGCCTGTTCTAATGCCTGACCATTCTTCCAGTGAGGAAACATTTCCTAATATCCAGGCTAAACCTCCTCTGGAGTAACTTCAGGCTGCTTCCTCTTGTCCTGTCACTTATTATCTGGGAAAGAGACTGATCCCCCAACTACAACCTCCCTTCAGGGAGTTGTAGAGAGCAAAAAGGTCCCCCCTGAGCTTCTTTTCATCCAGGATGAGCTCCCTCAGCTTCTCCTCATCAAATCTGTGCTCCAGACCCTTGCCTAGCTCCACTCCCTTCTCTGGACACACTCCAGCCCCTCAATGTCCTTCCTGTGGTGAGGAGCCCAAAACAACCCAGGATTTGAGGTGTGCCCTCACCAGTGCCGAGGACAAGGGGACAGTCACTGCCCTGGTCCCACTGGCCAGTGACCAGGTCACTGTGAAATCTCCCCATGACCAATGATCCTTGAAGCCAGGATCACACAGGGCATCTCCAGGGCATGTGTTCTTGAAAAGATGAACTCTTTGTATCTTTGGACCTGTATTTCCAGACAGTCCCAGCCTTCCTTACATCCCCAGGGAACCATTAACTAATGAATAATTGAAATACATGATTTTGGAGCAGTGTCTCAGAGCTAACACCACGTGCAGCTGGGGGAGGTGTGGGGTGTGTGTCTGGAGAAGGAGCTGATGACTTTTCCATGGTAATTACCTTCAGCAAGACACAGTCAGAGCACAGCAGTGTGTCACAGGCAAAATGGCAAAGCAGCAAGACTCTGCTATCATCATGGCCCCCCTCCCTCCAAACTAATGGGCTAGATTACAGTGGAGGAGCTTCTGAGGAGAAAAAAAAAAGAAGAAAGTATATTTAAAAAAAAAAAAAAAAGGGTGTGTGCCAGGAAAGTCCCAAATCCTCACGAAGTATTTGGCACCCTTTGGGTTCCAACTAGCAGGAAAGGAGAGAACAGAAGCATTAAGTTATGAGTAAGACTGGTTTTGTACTCCTTACACTCTCACTGGCAGTAAAGCAGTACTTAGTTCCCAGATATTAAAAAAAGAAAAAATAAATGTTTTCCAAGGATCTTCCACCACAGATGCCAGTCACAGCTGCCTGTGGTGGGTGACAACCCTGCTCTCATTAGCATCAATACCAGAGACAAGAGACACGACAATTGTGAGAATAGGTTTAAGAGGGAGCCTGCTGGAGGTTAGGAGAGCAGTACCTGCAAGCTGGGGAAAAGCTTTGTCAGAAACAGCAGCAGCAGGGAGGGACCAGGATGTCCCCTGGCAGAGGAAGGCACTGTCACACCAGCAGAATGATTGCCTGCTCTGTTTTGCAGCATTTTAATGCCAAAGGGCTTTTAACAAAGCCTCTCTCCAAGGCACTTAAAGCTGCTAGGATGTCACAGGATGAGAAGGAAGATCTTTTAATGCATTAATAAATAGAGGGATTAAAAAAACCAAACTCCACAAGACTACGAATAAGCCCCAGTTTTTCAACAGAAAAGGAATGCATCCAGTGATTTGTACTGCTCACTGCAGTCATAAGTGGCCTAGAAAGTCATTTAGAAGCAAAACGAAGTCTTTATGTGAGATAAGTCAGGGTAGTGAAAACTGGAAGAGGTTTTATAGGTGTATATGCACATAGAGATATTTTATATATATAGCATGTGTATGTTAGTAGTCATATATTGTACATATGACATATATATTATAGCTTGTGTATAGATAAGTCAAAATATATTATATATCTATTTAAAATCAATATATTTTATATACATACACAGGTCTACATGAACTAATACCCCACCCCATCTTCTGCCACCTTTCCCTGGGCACCAGGCTCCAGGGCAGATGTGGAGGGAGGCAGCACAGCAGCTTTTGGGGCTCCATAGGAGTAGGTCAGCAGAAGCACCTTAGCAACAAGTTAAACACATTCCTTGAGAGCAAAGCAAGTGCCAGACCAACTGCCTGGGCTTCCAAACCCTCCTGTTTTCTCTTCCCTGGGGCAGCACCAGCACATGAGGCAGGCAGGGACAGCCACCAGAATCCCAAAGAGACCCTGAAGGCAGAGCTCACTTTTGAGTGCTACAGAGACCTGAGAGGGTGCACAACTGCTTCAATGCATTCCCTTATTAGCTAAAGTTAAATCTCCTCTGTTACATTAACAAACTGACTGCATGCTCCAATTGATCTCAAGGCACCTCTTGGTCCCTGTTAGCTCCTGGTACTCATCAGGATGCACACATCTCACCAGGAATCTTGTTACCAAGTAATTGTCAACAGCAAAATGCTCCCAGATTGCAGCACAGCTCGCAGACAGGTCAAGTGGCTTCCAGCTCAAGGGGATACTCCTGCCTTTCCTAAACTCTTGCTGCTTACAGAAAAAAAAAAAAAAAAAAAAAAAAAAAAAAAAAAAAAAAAAAAAACAAAAAAAAAACATAAACAAA
>VZTT01027990.1:9044-52656 GCA_013400855.1 Buphagus erythrorhynchus | reverse complement strand
AAAAAAAAAAAAAAACCCCAAGAAACAAGATATGCAGATATGCCTGGACCTTTCTAAGGCTACCAGGATGCAAGTTTTGTGCTCAAGACAGCTACACAACTGCACTAGGTCATGGACACCACCAACCTCCCATCTCCAATTAACACCATTATTATTATGGTACTAATTATTTTCTGGTATATTAACAGATCTCTAGTGCAAGGAGGTATTTCACATACCTGTAAGGCAGGACAAAACAGCTCTCCATCTGCTCAGCCTGAGAAGGCCAACACCCTGACATCTCTCCCCAGAGCTCTGTAAAAAAAGGGTATTTTCCTTTGATCAGAATTTCTGAGTTGGTTTGAAATATGTAGCAGCTGAGAGCTCTCAGTTAAATGCCTGAGGAAGAACTGCTAAACATTTCTCAAGGCTAGAAAAAAGCAGAGAACCAGAGCTAAAATGTTGTCCTGTGAAGGCTCTGGCTGCAACAGGGGGGGTGAGAGGCAGCAGGAGTGCCCAGAGCGTGGCTGCCACCCATGGAAGCCACAGGCCAGGTTCCTTAGGAGTCCTTTGCCAGGGTGTCAGATGTATGCATCCAACAACAAGATTTCAAAAGTCCCCAGTCTCTCTCAGCCTTCTTTCAAGTCCAAAACCCACTTTACAGTCCCATTACATCCGTGGTCTCTTTACTCCCACGGAGGAGGTGAATCCCCCCAGACCCTGCAGGCAGCACAAACCTGCCTCTGCTCCACACCCAGCCTNCCTTTTGACCTTTGTCATCCTCCAACAGGGATAAGGAATCTGCAATTCTTCTACAGTCTCAAGGGCTGGAATAGGTATTAGAGAAGAATTAAGGATTTATCTTTAATTTGCTGTGCTTACCCACTCTTTCCTTCACACATACTTGAGCACTCCCAGCATTGCTTGGCCTCAGGCTGCACTCAGCAGAAGGCTTTAGGTGCTCATTAATTAATGCTTAATTTGTGTGGGCCTCTGCTTACACTTATGCAAATCATTATCAAATTGTGATCTGTTTTCAGCTGAGCTGGATGCAAGCCCTAAAAAGCTAAAAGAGGAAAGATAAATTGAGGAGTATATGTGCAGGTAATAAAGCCTTTCTTGTCCTCAGAGGCTTTGCAGTAACCTTGGGTCATGTGTACTACAAGTATAAATTTAGAGGAGAGATAAAGAATGCCTCAATGATTAAGTCTTGCAGAATATACAAGAGCTGTTGCTGGGAAGCAACTACCAATAAACACTTAGTGATGTGTGGGTTATTAATGTAATGGTTTTATATAAATGTTTCTTCCACTAGAAAGAAGATAAATCTTTACCAGAGGAGAAAAAATGAGCTTTTTCTGTATAATTTAATCACTGTGTATGTTGCCTTGTACTAACACAGCATTTGATAAAGCCACATCTAGTATGATCTGTTTTTAATTTGTGCTCTTTATTACAGTTTGTTGTAGCTGCCTAATTAAAATTTGTCAGGGAAGTAATCAGCCTTATTTCTGCAGTGAGATCAGTTTAATAAGAAAGCAATTTTGCAATTTGGTTTTATTAATTAATTAGGCAAAGCCCTATATAATCCACGTAGTGGTGTATAAACCCAGGGATGCCATGACAGCAGCTACGGTGTCCCAAGAAAAAAAGGGATATTCTATCCCCAGTGTGGTTTTTGCCCTGCCAGCTTCAGAGAAAAAAACTGGGATGTAATGCTTAACCTGAATGTGTCTGCTAGTGCACATTTTCTTCAAACAAACCTCAAAAGAGCATTATGTGGGGATGGAGGCAGAACAACTGGATCAAGAAAAATTCATGAGCAAATGCAGGAAATGAGTCAGCATCTGTACATGGACTTCCTCCAACAGTCCCAGGTGTCACAGTAAAGATGTCAAAGTGAACAAATCTCACACTGCTGGGAAAACAAATCAAAGAAATAGTGGGAAGGCTGTCTGAGAAGGCAACCATTGGAGAAGGAGGAGGAAGGGTCTCAGGTTTGGGTTGTAGATTTTTCTGTTTGTCCTCACTGTGAGAATACTTCATTTCCCAAACTCAAGCAGAGACCTGGCATCCACCAGTTTATCCAGTCAAAGCTGCCCTTCTAGAGAGCTCCTTTTTTCAGTTCTTCAATAACTTTGACTAGCACTTAACAAGGCTCCTAGTGACCACATGCAGCGAGACAAGATTCACCAAAATCAGCAAAATGATGCTTCTTCTCCTTTGCTCCAGTGATGCTTGAGTGCCCAGAGGTCAACCAGCTTCTGTGTGTGAGAGGCTGCAGGAGTGGAACAGCCCCTGGTGTCCTGTACATCATTTATTGATCACCTCAATCAGAGGCTTGATTTTGCCCACTGATGAGCTGCTGCCTCTGTTTGGGCTGCTGGTTTCACTGGAGGGGTAGAAAGGGAGCCCACCTGAGGAGCTGCCTCCCCCCACGAGAGGTCCTGCCCTCTCAGTGATTCCAGCAGCAGCTTCCCAGGAGCATGTGCCATGATTTGTGTTTCTCTACACATCAAGATCCAGCAGACAGCAGCCAAGAAAGCAGGATCATGGCAAGGGGAATAAAAGGAAGAGGAAATCACAACTGGAAATTGGTGCTTTGGTTCCAGGGTTTGCATTATGGATGTCAGAAATGTGAGGCTGCCACTCATCCCTGCAAGGGGCTGCAGCTCATCCTGCTATGGAGTGAGAGACACCTTGGGCATTGGGGTCCCTCCCTGCCCAGAGGCCCTCAGGACTCCAGGTCCTGTTTGAGACCCAGGGGATCTTTCACAGACAATCACACACTCATTTTTTATAACCCCAAATTTGCATTTTGGCCCAGAGGCTGTTGAACATTATTTGCAGTTTACCTTTGCTGGATGAGGACTCAGTTCTAGGGTTATAAGCTCTTGTATAGGGGGGAAGGAATAGCAGGTGAGCAAAGTGAGGAGACAGTTTCACTGGAAACCTTGTAAACCCACTACACTGCAGTAAAAGTCAATGCAGGATTAAAAGCTGTCAATTCAAAAAGCCATAAACCACTGCCTCTTCTACATCTATGTTCCCTGACTGAGCTTGAAACAAAGATATTTTATTTTTTCAAGAGACATTTCAGAGTGCTCTTTTGAGGCTCACAAATTTATCACACTTTGCAGAGAACATAATTCTGGGGCAAAGCTTTTCCTCTGCTCTGTGTGAGCTCCTAAGGGGTTGTACCATCTAGCATCTTTCCAACACTCCTGGAGAAGGTTTTCCTACTATGTAGCCACAATTAATCCACTTTCTTTGCAGACTACAATGCAAAACTCTACCTCTCTCTGCAAAGAGACCTGCTACAACAACCCCTTCCTTGAGTGGATGCAGCTGCTGAGAAGCTTTCATGGGCCAGGACACATGGCAGCACTGAGCTGGGGTGTGCATCACACAGGTACTTTCAAAGTGTATGCACCCAGGGCAAGTTTAAACTTCCATGAAAAAGTAACACAACACTTCCTCTGAGGGAGGAAGAGACAAGGAGAACATCTCAGCCTGCAGGGTTCCCTCAGCATCCAGACTCCAGTGCCCCAGATAGGAGGTCTTACTGAAGGTATAGTAACAATAAGACAGTTTAAAAATGTGTTTCTCTTCCCTGAAAGACTTATGAAAAATTGTACATATGGTGTGTGTGGCCCTGGGCTCCCAGAAGAAAGTTCAACATGCAAAGCCCTGCCCTGACTCACCCCCTCAAATTCAGTGCACTGGGATGGGAGAGTTCCCCTGCAATCTGTGAGAGCCCCTCAGAGATTAGACTAAAGCCAGATTTTAAAAACTTTCTAAATTCAGCAGCCCAAAGAGGTAAGGCCAGATATAAAGTAAGAAGTCATGGGGAGAAGCTGTAGGTGTGCTAATTAAAGTATGAGAATGAGCCTGCCTTCCTGAACTGATATTTGGAAATGGAAGCTGAAGATCAGGGACTGAAATTCTCCCTGACATTCATTTCTCCTCTGGCAGTCATCTGAAAGCTCATGTAAGTGCAGAGATGATTCAGACTTTTCAGAACAGAACTTAAAGCTAAGATCCAAAGTCTACAGAACCTGCCAAGGTTCATACATGAACACCCTCAGGGCACAAATCCCAACACAGCATCCCAAACACAAATCCCAACACAAATCCCAACACAAATCCCAAGCACACAGAGCTCAGGTCTTGACTGCCTACTCTTCATGCCACTTGAACTTCTGAGGGTATCAGGCACTGACACGATGTTCTCACTTGCTGGGGCAGAGGAACCTGCAGATTTCATCAACTCAGCTGCTGCTCAACTCCTTAGCACTTGCTGGGCTCTGCTCTGAGAAATCAGTGATGAGCTCTCTTTGCTTCCAGCAGGAGTAAGCTAGGAAAAAACAAAGCACAACAATAGCCTTTTAAGCAAGCTTACAGGCAGCTCTCTGAGGAAGCAGCAGACATGCTGTCTGCACCAGATCAGCTTCAAAGCCAATAGCTGAAAGTGCTCAGGGCAGCCACAAATACTCTGAGTTAATAAAAGAGCATTTTCCACATTAAAGGTGCAAACTTCTGCCTACTCGTAACTAAAAGAAGATGCTGGGGCTCTTCCAAGTATGTCCTTCTGCTTTTGAGCATCAGGTGGGACTTTCAAGGACTGATGCAGATCAAGCCTTGCACATGCCATTCACTTTGTTCAGAAACTCTTGCAGAAACCATCACAGTGCCTCAGCTTCTGTGTGAGGCGCTCAGTGCAGGCTGGAACCCAGCTCCAGCTCTGCTACACGTGCTCACAAGGCACTTGGCTTTTCTGTGCCTCTGATTCCTTCCCTACCATTTGAATATCTTTGCTATTGAGTTGTTCAGGAATTGCTTCTTACTTTGAATTTTCACTGTGCTTAGCACAAGGGGCTTTTGATCCAAGCCGGGGACTCAGGATGTTGCTCACAAGACACTGAGTTGGGGTAAAAAGGGTTTGCACATGGTGAGATGACAGAATGAATTGACCTGATAAAAGGCTCTTAAGTCATTAATTCAAGTCATGCAAGATTTAGAAACATTTCAGCAATAACAAAAACTCTGTTAGAGCCTTAGCAACTTCAAAGAACTTCTTAATTGGCTTCACAATATTTTTTCCTTTCAATCTTTTTTTTTTTTTGTGAGAGTTATTAGGAAATTAACGCATCACCAGTGGCTCCCAAACATTCTTTTCAGGGCTGTGCTGTGTTTTCTTTGCCTGACTAATGGGAAACCTGCCTAGACACTCACATTCAGTCCATCTTCCTACCCCAGAAAAGAAACATCAGCTGATGTTTTAGGCTTTCACAAATCTACCTGCCCAAAAAACAAGGGGACAAGGAAAGAGACTGAGTAATACCAGGGACACAGTATCAGTGTTAAACAGTGATACCACCATGGGTGATTCCACCCCTGGGAGGGGCTTGGTTGAGGTCCAAACCCAGCACTTCACCTGCTGAGCTTCATGTCAAAATCCACCATATCCATCTGCATTTCTTCTTTCAGCTCCATCCCACACTGCAGAGACCTTCCTTCTCCAAACAATTGGCTGCTGGTCTTCTACTGCAGTCTTTTCTTTCATCATCATCCATTACAAAACATTATCTTAGCTCCTGCAAACACTAAGGGCCTTTTTATGTCAAAGAGTTAAATCTCACTCAGCTGGCACTGATTTCCCTCTTTTAACACTAGGGGGTTTGATCCCATCCTGTTAAAAATTCATGCACCAAAGCTAAATCATTATTATCGTCTCCTTTCCAGCCAAGGAAGAAGAAAAAGTTTAAAAGGCTCAAAAATTTTGCAGGCTCATTCACCTTGGTAGAGCCTTATTAAATCCTTACAGAGGCTGTTCTGTTCCTGGGGTGTGACTGCTTTTTGTGTCCCATAGGGATGTCACGGTGGGATAAATGTTGGCTCTGAGCCAGGACTTTGTAGGTAGGAATCAAATCAAATATTAGGATGATGAGCATTTAATGCTGAGGCTCTGGCCCTAACCAATATCACTCAGTTCCAATACAAAAAATTTATTGGCCAGCCTTTTTTCCCACCATCCCTGGTCTGGACCACCCCTTATCTGGTTTCTGCTTTTCACAGTTTCATGGAACAGCAGATTCAGAGGGCTGGCATGTTTGGGTCATTCCCCCAGGCAATACAAGCACAGCACTGCCAAAGATGCCCTGCAAATGCTGGACTTGAAATTCCTTCCATTGTGATCTCTAAATGAAGAGAGCAGTTGGAGGAGGAAATAAAAGCAAACAAATATTCCCTTCAGCAGGGTTCATTGTGTGGTGGAAACCACACAGACTAAAATCAATCTTTACCTAAGACAGCAGCAGATTTTGTGGTCATTGCCCGCTGTGAAACCCATCACTGAAGCCCCCAGGGAGCCCCTGCCTCGAGGGATGGAGCTGCACATTTTGGCAGCTGTGTCTCCATCATCTCCCACACTATTGTATGGAGAGGATGGAGAGGTCTGGGAGAGCATGGGCTGCCTCTCCCTGGCATGAAACTGGGCTGGGGGCTGTTAACTGATCTTGGACCCAGCAGGAGCCTCTCACTCCCCCTCCCAAAGCACAAATGTAGTGGACACAAATCCCTGAGCACCGACTTCGTGGAGGGTTTCAAGAGAGGAGCAAGTTCAGCCAGGTTTGGACACAACTTTATTCCATGTACAAGGGACCAGCACAGGGTATCCAGGCACACAGGTATCTGTGTAGCTCACTTATGCTTTCCTCATATGGTACCAGGCCATTTCTTCTTTAAAATCACAGATCATTTTGTGGTTTTCACATTTTTGATCTCCTGCAGCAGGTCAGACATTAGAGTGAGACTGACTAACAAGATCATGAAATCTTCAAAATTAATTTTGTTCTCTGACTCCTCATCCAAGGAAGAAATTATTTCCTGGTATTTTGGTTTGTTTTCTTGGCCCTATGGAGGATTTTAAATGAAAAAAAAAAAAAAAGCATGAAATTCCTTTTTTATTGCATCATTAGGAAAAAAAAAAAGACATATACCTATGTAAATATTAATGTATTTTTTATTTTCTCATTCAGGTTGCTATGTCCACAATCATATTAGTTTTTCAAAAGGTATCCAAAGAAATTCAAACAGAAATATTATTGCAATCAGAAAGGAGAACAACCAGTCCTCAAAGTTTCCATCAGAATCCAGAATATATCTTTTAAAGGACACATAATTATGACTGAAAATCTGACAATGATGATGTTTTAGCTAGTAACTGCTAAGAAAAAAAAGGGAGTCCTGTGTCTTGATAAAACTGGGAGGAGGAAACAACCAACCGACCAACCCTCTTAAATTTAATATTCAAATATATACAATACATATTGTGAAGGTCTCAGAAACTGTTGATTTTACAGGCATAACTTTAGTACTGGTCCTCTTGGGCATTCCTGTTGGAATGGATTATTAAAATTCCGTAACGTATCTATTATTTATATTTCCTTATGAAAAAACCTTGCTAGAGTTTCAGGGTAGTTATTTAGCTTAATAATTTCCAAACCATCTCAGGATCCCCAGCTTAATTGCTTCCAGTGATATTTTCCATTCTTTTTCAATAAGGTGCCTAGTTTCTAATTTGGTGCCAATTTCCCCTCCCCAACCAGTCATGTGATTTTGTTATTTTTGGAAGTAAAGGTATTACCTCTCTCATTTACTTATTTGAGCTCTTTTTTATTAGTGCTATATAGCTTTTCCTACCACTTGATAATTTTTCCTTTTTTTTTTAAATTTAGGGAGTGGAAAAAAAACCCTGCAGGAAGTTTACAGTCACAAGTGCTGCTGTGGTGGTTTTTCACCATAGCCAGCCAGGTGGGTGAGGGCTTTCTGCCCCTCTCCCCCCACCCCACCACTGTGACTGCAGTGGGCACAACTCTGGGGCACAGGGCTGGCTCTCAGTGCTAGCTCAGTGCTCTGGCAAACCACCAAACACCTCATTAAATGCCATGGGTTTCTTCTCTTCATAAATCCAGCCTCTTGTCATCATCCAAGGGTTTTAATTTGCTTGGCTGGTTGGTTGTTTTTTTGCAGTTGCCCTGTTTTCTTTAAACAAATTCAAGCAGGCATCAGCTGTGGTTTATTGCTGTCCCCCTCCTTTGGCCTGTGTTAGACATAAAGCAACTAAGTGAAGAATATGTTTGTACCAAGTCCCTAAAGTCTCACTTGGGATTACCCCATGGAGTGATGTTGTTTACTTATTTGACCTCTTTTTTTATTAGTCCTATATAGCTTTCCCTACCGCCTGATAGTTTTTTAAAAAAATTATCTTTTTTTTTTCAGGACAGAGCCTGAGCTGCCATTCCTGCACCCAAAATGCCCATCCAGGGCTGTCCCAGTGCCACCCACTCAGCAGACCCCCTCACCTGTATGAAATGCCCAAACTGGGACTGCAGTAAGCTCTTGGTTTCAGCTTTGCTGAGCTTGCTCTCAGGGTCAGCATAACTGTTATACACCAAAGCTGCTGTAGCAAAAGCCTTTTCAAGGTCTGAGCCTTTTCTTAGAGCTGGAGGGAGGAAAAGTTTATCCAAAAAAAAAAAAAAAAGCTTTTGAGGTATAATTGAAAGAAATTGTTAGAACCATCCTGGGTAGGTGGAAATCTGTGTAGTTTCATTAAAGTTAATGAGACTGAAACTGTTTATACCCACAGAGGATCTGGCCCAGATTTTATTTGGAGTGGGCCAGCAACATGCCTCATATCCCATGCAGTCATACCCTGAAGGAAGCTTTCCTTTGGAGCTAGGGCTGTGACACAGCAAGTGGCTTGAGACCCATCTGGTCTACCCCGACCCTGGGCATGCAGTAAGGACCTGCCACACCATGGGGACAGGCCATGGTAACAATCTCCTGGATGCATTTGGACTCCCAGGTACCTGTATCAGGGAAAACATGGCCCATTTGGAAGCCTGGCTGCATAGGAACATCTGTGTCTGAGCATCAGTGCTGCACTCCAGCATTATGGCATTCTTGGGATTTGGGCTGGATTCATTCCCCCCACTCAGGCATGACTGTGCATGCTCACAAGCCTCTGTCAGCAGAGGTCCCACAGATGATTTATGTTATGATTCTTTATGAAAAGGCAAGCACAAAAAAAGTGACAACACAGGAGAACATGGCACAGGGATCCATGAGACCCTCTTGACTTGCATCAGCTGAGGATCTGCATGGCCTCTGCGAGCCCTGTGACATTGCCAGAACTTTCTGCACGTGGGCTGTGGAAGACCTGAACCCCTGAGGGACAATGAAGGGGTCCCCTTACCTTTTATTGATGCCAGCTGCTTGGCTATGGGTGTGCTGGTGGTGAGAAAGCAGAGAGGCACAGTTATCACATGGTGAATTGTGTTGGGTATTTAATTTCTCCATGAATGAGCTTGCTCATTTCTGTTTTATTTAATCACCCAGGATCTTGGGGCTTCCCAAGGGAGAGTGTCTTTCCTTCACAGTGGAAAGGAAAATGACCTCTACAAGCAGCACAAGAACATCACACAGCTTCTAATCCCTCACCTAAGTGAATAGCCTGGAGTTGTTACTAAAGCTGATTATTATAAGTGAGGGACATTGCAACACACTTCATGTAATTTCTTCATGAGCATGAAAGATGTCCCAGAGGTTTCTCCATTTTTTACCCATTCCCAGGAAAGTAGAGAGGGGTCTGCCATCCCCTCCTCACCAATGCTCTCAATTTGGAGCAGGCACATAGCTTTTATTTCCAGCAGGACTCACATTTGTGAGAAGCACCTCCTTGCTTTCAGTCAAAACCCAAAACCTGCTTACCTTGTGCTGAATTGCTAGAAGCTAATTACAGAGTATGTGATTGAGACAAACACACCCAGATAATGAGTTTCAAGACAAATGGCAGATCACCCAGATGCCATAACAAAGCGATGACTTACCCCTTGGGCATGCCTGCAGCAGCTGTGGAGCCTTTTTTGGTGGAAGCAGGAGCTGGCTGACTGACCGAGTACTGCTTCGTACTGGGAACACTTGTTCTGCAGCCACACATCTCCAGGCCAGGGTGTTTGTGATCTCCAAGCAACCAGAGTAATAGCAAGCAGGTGGATTGAGGCTCTGCCCCATGGAAGCAGCCTGCTTGTAGCCATGCCTATCAATAATGTAAACACTGCCTGGGAACCCTGGAGCCAGTTAAATACACCAGTCTACAGCAGCCCCTGGAAGGCACTGCTGGGCTGGCAAGTGGTGGGGCTTGTATTTTACAGGGTAATTTGACAGAAACAAGCCAAACTCATAATGGAACCTGGATCTTCTTAGACCTGTGGGGATGTAACTGCATCAGGAATAACTTCAACACTGCAGCCATTCATCTATACAAATTATAATTTTAATGAGAAGCTGTCCCAGTGTGGGATAATGTAACTTGCCCCAAGATATAAAGTGAGTTATTTTTACAGCCAAAGTCGGATTCCAAGCATTTCCTAGCTCCTGATCCAGCATTTATCCTAGGTAAACACACTTCTACTCTAATATTTATCCTATTACCCCATCACAGTGCAAAGAGACCTGCTCTGCCTCCAAACCACTTCCAAAAGCAGCATCCAGCACAGAGCCTCTGCTGTGGTTCCCAGCCCAACAGAGAGTGCCTGCTTCCAAAAGCAGCACGGAGCCATATGGCAGAGCAGTCGCACATTAGCAGAACTGGAAGGGCTCCAATGAACTTTGTTATTTATTGGCATGGATATCACTATTAGAAAACACAGCTTGTCACACTGCCTATCTCCAGGCATGGGCTCCTCTCTGCGGATCCTTTGCCTAGAGGTGTCTAGACAGGATAACTTCAACTTAAAAGACCAAGCAGCCACTTTAATTCCAGGGTGGTCTGTTAATAGGTAGTGACTTCAACTACCTCATCCAGGTCATCCTTCCTGGTGAAAGGATACAATACTGATGTTAAAACTATCCATGATGAGACTTTATGTAACGGGACACACAAAGGAGACTGCAACAGATGGCCTAGAGAATTAAAATGTTTTCCTCATTTAGTAGAAGCTAAATTACCGAAGGCTAATGAATAAGGATGTTCACCACCTTACCATTCCTGGATTTTAATTATCTTAAAAAGCATGGGAAAAGAGAACCTTTAATTTTCCATCTAAGAGTGTCATTACTCAAACAATTCAGAGCCTTTTTCTGAGAGGTTTAAGCTGTCTTAGATCTCTAGTGCATTCTTTAGGACTGGCTCATGAATAAAACAGAGCCTGTAATTGCAATGACGAAGCCAAAACACATATAATCAATGCTCATTATTCCATCAATTAACACACTAAAATTAAACAAGAATTCAGGCTTAGTAATCTGCCATCAGCTAAAAAAAAAAAAAAGAGAGAGTCTTGATATCATGTTGAAGTGATAATTCCCTTTCACATCTGTTGAACCACACAAGGAGACACGAAAAGCGTTACATCCTGGTCAATATGTGGAATAGGGATGTTTGGTCTTAGTGTCCAAGGTAAAAAATGAGAGTGAAAAACAGACTCAGTTGTCTGTGTATCAGTGGCAGGCAGCACTGTGAGCTGGCTGGCAAACCCAGTCCTCTGTGTTTTGGGATCTTTCCACCGTAGATCAGATTTCAGCTCACAGTTGTTTTAATCTCACCGACTTTTGAGAGCCTGAGCTCTAGAACAGGTGATTTGCTTTGCTGGGGTAGTAGCAGGTTCAAACAAACCTGGGTTCATTATCCCTCTAGGATACACTAATTAGCAGGAGCATTTGTGCCTGACAGATAAAGGGTAGTGTGAGGATAACCCTTGCCTTTGCAGATGATCAGCTTTGAAGACAGTGAGATTTTGGCTGGGTGTGTTGCTCGAGTATTCTGGTCAGCAAGGTGTGTGTGGAGCCAGGCCATCTGCTCTGTAGCTATTTTGGTACACACTATTTATGTTTGAAATATCCAGGTGCCTTTATTGGTCAATTTTTAGCATGTTTCACACATCAACAATCCTGTCTGCGCAAAATACGCAACCTGCCACTTCAAACTGCAAAATCTTTACAGGCAGTTCACTTAAAATAATTGCCACTGCAAAAAGTCACAGCCTCTGCTTCACTTTTGGATTTCTCCTGGAGTTTCCCCCTCCTTTTGTAAGGAAATGCTTTTGGCATTTCAGGAAGGCTGATACTGTCAAACGTGTGTGTGTGACAGCCCTGGCTCCCTTAGAGATGACCCTGGGCGGGGCAGGATCCGAGGGACACAGCACAAGGGAATACCTGAAACAGGAGATCCACTCACACCTCCTGGCCTCTCAGGCTTCATTTCACCAGCAAACCCCTCGGGAGCTGCAGGAGAAGAGCTGCTGACTTGCACCCAGGCAGGTAAAAGCTTGAACTCTTCACCCAGACAAGCTGTGGCTGTCCCATTCCTGGAAGCATTCAAGGTCAGGGCTTTGAGCAGCCTGGTCTAGTGGAAGCTGTCCCTGCCCATGGCAGGGGGAATGGAACCAGATGATCTTTAATCCTGAAAATACTACTGCCAAGTAATTTTCCCTCTGAGAAATGTTTTATTATGGGACATTTAGACTTCAGAAAGGCAACTATATGCTTAAAACCCTAAAATCTCATTAATAGGGGACATAAAAATAAAAATGTAAGAACAGAAACTAAATGCAACGAACAGGATGCCTCCCCGCTGAACGGATAAAATTTCATATCAAAATGCTAAGGTCTTCATAATAAGGACAGATGGTACTGACAAATGATGGGATAATCAGCACCAGATATTAATAGCAAAATACAAATTATTGCTGATGTTAGAGAAGTCCAAAAGGAAAAACTCTTGGGTTTAGCAGAAGTAGGGAATAAAAAGAAATCCTAAAAAAGAATATTTAAGTTAAGGAGAGCATGAGCTAAGTAGACCATCGTTCACATACATAAAGAATTTTGACTCAAATCTATCTTAAAACTAGTGGACAAAGGACTAAATGCTTGTAACATGATATGGTGTAATATGAGAACTTTTTCAGAAAAGGATTAAATAATATGTGGCAGTTTTTACTCAGTAGTTCTTAATCTGTCTGTCATATTAACTGTGAAACTCTGGAGATACTGTCAGGAGCAGACCATAGGGAGGTGCAATGCACGTTGGTGCCACTGCCTCTTTCATCAGCACATCACATTTTCATCCAAGACTGATTCAGGGCTACATCCTGGATTGCTCTCTCAATTTGAGAGCATAGAAAGATAGGAAATAATTAACCTAATCAGGTCAGGCAATTGCAACATGAATTCATGCAACAAGAGCACAAACTTTCTCCAAGTCTTAGCCATCACCAAGGCTCTATTATGTGCAGCTCAATGGCCACATTGAAGGAGATTTGGTCATCAGGAAAAATATCACACACAAAACCCCCAACCTCATTTAGCCAGAGCAGATCCCTGTGGGCTGTGTTTGCATCTGCACTCATCCTTATCTCCTTGATGTGCTGGGCAGGAAGTGAAGCAGGCTGCAGAGCCAGTGCTACCCAGAATTACCTTCCCATGGAGGGATGGATGCTCCAGCTCTGCACAGTGCATCCCCTTTCCAGCCAAGAGCAAAGGGGGAAACCAAACCAGCAGGTGAACGTGACCCTTCCTTGGCCTCTGAGGTACCTGGAGAGAAAGCCCTGGGCTCCCCCCTCCCCACATACTCACCAGATGTACCTGCCTCTCCCCCATAGCTTCACACTTGATAATGCAAACATGCTGCCACCTTGGGTAGCTGAGAAATGGGCTATAAAGAGAAACACATGGGAAAACAGGAGGGACAGCACAGAAGATCAAGGAACATGTTTTTTCTCTCCCAGGCTGACCTAGTTATTTAACTAACTGGCAGAGATACTAATGATGAAGTAGGAAAGCAACGAGGCTGCCAGCAGCAGTTTCATAAACGATGCTCGAGTTTACTTTGCTATTTGTCTTAAATCCAGGTAACATCAAATACAGTCTTTTTCATCAGTTGCTCAACCCTTGGCTATTCAGTCACCATCTTCAGCTGAAAAAACCTTCCAATTTCTCCATAACTTTTAAAAGGATATGATAAGACTCAAACCCAGATGAAGACAGAGGAAACATTCAAAAACATTTTCTTACACAGCCAAGTGCATGCATCATTTTTGTTTTCACTTTTGCTGCTGCCATAATTTATTAATCTCAGAAGCTATAGATGAAGAGATTATTCTTCCCTCCTAATTCAGAGTGAAGATTACAGTTCCCAAAGGGTAACAACCAGCTCAGCTGCTCTCTACAGCAGCAAGGAGCTGAAGTACCTGTGAAGATCTGGCCAGCTGGGTAAAGCAAGGGCAAATCTTCCATAAAAACGTGTGTCTCTTACAGTACTTTTTGTTAACTCTTCCACCAGTTCTGCCTTTCATGAGAAAACCTTAGACCTGGAGTTACACAAATAGCACCTAAAATATGACATAAGCTTAATTCTGTTCCCAGCCTTGTATTAGGAACTACCCTTTGTCCAGGGGTGTGAACTCCAGAAAGCTGCAGTCCTGTGCTCACGTGGTCACACAAGAATTTCATCTGGTTTGAAATGCAGGAATAAACCAAAGCAAAACTCATTTCCATCCCTCAGCATTGGATAGAAAAGTTTAGGAATGGGACCCTGCTCATTTGGGTAGAAAAGTTCATGAAGAGAAGGCTAGTTGACACAAAAACTATTTCTAGTGGAGAATCTTAGATAAGAGAGCTTAGATTGGGATATTCCTCATCAACTAATAGAAAGGGAATTTAAAAGAACAACAATAACCAAAAAAAAGAGTAGAAGCAGGACTATGTGGCAGAGGGTGTGAAGAGCACACATCCCATCATGCCCCTTGCCACACACAGATTTCATGCAGATTTTCACCTGACTTGCTGATGTCTAACTTTTTTCCAAACTTAAAAGAAGAAAACCAACCAACCAAAAAAACCCACCTCCCCAAACAATCAAACAAACAAAACCCCAAACAAACAAACAACCCCCAAAACAAAAAAACCACCCAAATAAAAAGCCCCAAACAAATTAACCAAGAGCCAAAATAACATTTTTCATTAACCTAGAAAATTGTATTTTGCCTTCATTTGGAATAGGAGAACATTTAGATATTCCAGTTTGTTTTCTCTATAACTCACACATAATTCTGAGCAATTCTCAGAACTGGGATGGTTAGCACAGTACTGGGCTAGTCCTACTGACAGTGGAAAGAGAGGTAAAGAGGCAGGCAGGTATTAAACCGCACACTTTTAATTTTTTAAAAAAATTTGTGATACTGACCTTTAATGACAGGTGTCTGCAGAAGTGTCATACTCCACTGTACATTAAAACAATCCCCATAAAAGTGTTGGAAAACAGTAAGAATATGACCAATAAGGTCAGGCATAGGAATAGTTATTTTTCTTTAATAGTTATCTTTGTTATTTGGCAGTTACATTTCAATATTAACATACTCTGAAAACATGCATTGTATGCAATAACTTTATTAGGGTCAAATAGATATCACAATATAGATTCATCCACTGAGTAGCCATAAATTGGTTACAACAATCATAGAAGAGACTAAGCTGTTTTAAGCTAAGATGCTTTCAACATTACAGCTCATACAATAAGATTATATACTGATACACTTTGATCTAGAAATGCAGATGATCAGTTTTGATTAGTACATTGTGCTTCAGGCTTTTGTTTGTGTCAATGCATCCCATATGCTGGAGTGAGGGAGGGCTGAATTTCCCAGGGAGGAATCCAAACAGGCTACAAGTCTGGCTCTGGCTCTTTTAGGATGAGTTCCTCCGAGCCTGGGTTATTTGGTCAATCCAGTTACATTCTCCATTAGCACCAAGCTAGTGCTCAGAGCAGCAATCTAACAGAGGGATATCTAACAATCTTGAAACAGCACGGACAGAAAGGTTTTCTTCTCATGAGAGGGCATAAAGTAATATTTATGCTTTGTAAGGTCACAACAATACGTGTGGTTTTCATGTTGCTGTATCAAGCAACAGGGCGTTCTCACGTGATTTTGTATACTGATATCTGCACCTCTGTTATCTTAGTTAAATAAATACCTTTGTAAACATATAACACAGTTACTTGGTCCTTATTCTCCACAGCTCACGTTAAAAGATTCACAAAACATCCATAGAAATAGTGATTTATAGAAGGAATACTTAGCTGAGTTAAATGGAATAAACATTGGTCAGGTACCATATATACTACTGAATGCCATTTTAAGGAAAAACAGTTTAGTTACAAAGCATTCAGAACTTGGGTAAGCCATATATTCAACTCTGCAAAATATATAAAAGATGCATACTTCTTTTAAACAGACATTTAACAAAATGTAGTGGCAGAAGTCGAGAAATTCCATTTACACAGTCCAGACATTTGGTAGTATGAAACTGCTTATCCATGCACTAAATTACGGATGGATGACTCTGTTAACTGAAATAATAGTAAAATCTTCTGAAACAAAAAGTTATAACCAAAACAAATGCTCTAAAGAGTCACAGACAGGCAGTTTTGAAAATTTAGGTGCAATGTTACATGCATGGATATACAGAATCATCTGTAGAAATCATAGTAAAACACTTCCGTTTTTCACCAAAATGCAGAAGGAAATTCAATTATATTATGCATATTAAATACTACAGACTTGAGGCTACAAAAAGCTTCTACCATCTTAACACATACAAAACTACCATAAAGTTATCTCTACAGTACATACTACAACAGCAACCCCAGGTCACCGGCGAGGAGCACATCCCCTGTGTCTGGCTAGTCAGGGAAAGAAAGGCCAACTCCAGCCCCCTGGCCACCTCCCATCTGCCAAAGGAGGTGGGCTTAGACCTTCAATGGACATTAAACACTGTGTTGTAGTATTAATTTAAGTAGAACCCTTGGAAATCTGGCGCCACTGAAACTTGAGACCTGTTAAACTCTCTACTCGTGAGGGATGCAAGAGCTTGCGCTGCGTGAACCCTAAATTTGATTAGCAAAGGAGGTTGGCCCGCTCTGCCCATAGCTCTGGGGCTGGCCATATTCACCCACCTGGCCATAGGAGCCTGGCTGGTTGTAGCCACCAGCTGGCCCATAGCTGTCTTGGTTGTAGCCACCTTGGTTGTAGCCACCGGGCTGCTTCTCCATGGTGTCCGCAGGGTGCCGCTGGCCTGAGGAGTGCCAGCCCGTCTCCTTAAACACAAACCAAATGTTGCCTGCCCACAGGATAAAGTTCAAGTAGCCAAAGACCTGGGGGGGAAGAAGAGGAGCTCGTCACCAGCAGCCACAGTCTCACAGTCAACCTAATGTTATGGACCCTGCAGAAGGCAAAGCTGCTCCCAACCCCTCCTTCACAAAGACAAGAGGAAATGGCCTCAAGTTGTGCAAGAGGAGGCTCACATTGGTTATTAGAAAAAAAATCTCTTCACTGAAACTATTGTCAAGCACTGGAACAGGCTGCCCAGGGAAGTGGTGGGGTCACCATCTGTGGGGTAAGTGTAGATGTGGCACTTGGGGACATGGTTTAGTGCTGGACTTGGCAGTGCTTGGACTATTTAGTGGTTGGACTCTATAATCTTAGAGATCTTTTCCAGCCTAAATGATACTGTGATTCTCCCAAAACCGGCTGGAAAATTTTCTCAGCTTTGGAGTAAAGTAGCAGTAGCTCACAAGGTGTCTTCTTTGTTTTTTGTTTAAAAAAAGAAGGTTGAGTTTTTAGACTAAACTATTTTATGGTTTGAAAACATAATCTAGTTTAAAGAAATTGTGGAAAGATAAAATTGAAAGAAACTAATTAAAAAGAGAAATCTTAATTGGTCAGGATTTTTTGTGTTTATTTTTTGTTTTAACATGCTGAAGTCCAATTTTATGTTGTTTTTTTAGGATTTTTTAAGGAATCTGAAAGGCACAAACCTTTCCTTCCTAAAGGAGAACACAGACCCCTTTGCAAAGGAATTGCAGTGAGCAAGTTAAAAGCAGAGGGGCAAGCAATGCACTTGGACAGACACTTTGCCTTTTCCCCATCCCAACCCTGCACATTCATCCTGCTGCTCCATGGCAGAGCTGCTGTGAGTCACAGCCTGCCTTTCCCTGCAGCAAGACTGCACTTCCAAATAAATCATGTCAGATAACTGGTTTACACCACTCAATTTAGGTCAATACACAGGTAAAAGATGAAAATACACTGCAAGGTAAGGGTGAACAGCAGCAATCAAAGTCACTTACAACCGAAGTGTTGAGGCTTGACATAACAGGGCTGCGAACAGGCAAGCATTTGTTGGACTGCTGTTTGCAGGCAGACAGCAGCAGCAGCACTTCATCAGGGTCGGTTGCAACCTTTACATCTGACAGTCCTTTAGCCCAAGCAGATGAGCTCACTAGCCACAAGAATGAGAAGACCACTGTCACAATGAAATCCTAAAAGACAAATTAGTTGGAAGCATTATACTGGTGTGTCTATTGGAAAGGAAAAAAATATTAAAAATCACCAGAAAACTGAAAGCTTGTGTCAGAGGAGAGAAATACCAAGAGCTTGTCACTTAGTGGAAGGTTGTGTTACTGTCATCACCCACAGAGCTAATTTTCAGAAGTGGGCAGAGCCCCTTGGCTGACATTTGCACACCTGGCCTTGAGGCAAGATTCCCACTAACATGTGGCTGGTACCCAGGATGCTGAGCTGCCTTGAAAACGTGGCTGTTCACAGCACCAGGCTGATGCACTGGGATGAATTACAAAATACACCTGCCTGTAAAGAAGCTGGGCCCTCCTGAGGGCTGGGTCTTGCCCTGGGTACTCCTACAGACAGGGTGGGTTTCCAATAGGAAGTGTTTCTGTCTTGTGGAAAACCTGAAATTGGCTAATCCTCAGGTACCAGATGAGGAGTTTTCTCACCAGCCACAGGTAAGGCCAAATGTCCCTGCTGCATAAGCCATGCAGCCACTAATTACCATGAGTGAGCAAGTAAACAGCAAGGCTTGCCAACCAGAGACTCCTCCCTGGCCCAGTAAAGCCCTGGTTCCTAATTGCCATCCACATGAAAAGAGGGGAGGTGTGGTGGTCCCTCCAGGTTCCAGCAGCTCTGCTCTGATCCACTCTGCTCACTTTCCCCTTGAAAGACTCTCGGGAGCATGCACAGCCATAAACTTCTCCTTGTCTTAGCCAGAACAAGTGGCCAAGTGACACTGTTGTTGTGTGGGTTTGGGGGGAAAGGAGGGAGGAGGTGTGATTTTTCAAGCTTTCTTGTGTCTTGCTAAAACAGAAGAGCCTTTCTGCTGTCAGATTTCATCCCATCTGTCAGCCCACAACAGATGGCAGAGGTGCCAAAGTCTAACATACCACTAACTGCATCGCTGCGTCTTGATATCCCACCTCCCATGGGGCTGCTTCCCCTTCCCCCTTGCAAAATAAAGGTGTGCATGGAAGGAAGGGAAAACACTCATTAAGAACCCAGTGTTTCAGGTTGCTTCTCAAAGAATTAAGCCATCCCTAGGAAGCACCATTCTCATCTACAAGCACAGCTGGAATTTGGGGCAGGAGCTCTTGGTGGCCCCACAGGGGTGGAGGGCACGAGCCTCTGTCATGACAGGAGAGGCACCAGTCAGGAAAGCCATGAACAAAGGATGTCTCCACTGATGCAGATGGGATTAAATTAACTGTGCTTGGATGCTTTCCCAAAGGATACATCCTTCTCTTTTAACAATTTGTTTTCTGCAGGCCCATGTCTGCCACTGAGCTCTGAGTTCCTCTGACCTCCATGCTGCCCAAATGGGCTCTCCTGAAGAGTCTGAAGCCCAGGAGCTGACAACTCCCTTAACACCCAAAGAGACTCCATGTGGGCAGAGGCAGATAGCCCAGACTAGTTCTTCTGCTCAGGGAGATTTCCAGCAAAAGAAATTATTGTATCTCATATGTCTTAGCACTGAATGAGAAACAGATTCCTAGAGGCAACAGTTCAATTGCAAACATTTCCTAAAAATTCCAACTGGTAGAAACACGAGATGTCTGCTGAGCTGTGGATGATGACAGGAGATGCTCTTTATTTGCTGTGGGGTTTGACATGATATCAACCCAAACTCCAAGCCCCCATGCTGTTTTGAACTGACACCAGAGATGGGGACACAGCAGAATTTTGGGGAATGTATTTTCCAAATGACAAGCAACCCTCTCTCAGCGCCACTATACTTGGAGCAAACTAAATCCAGCTCTGTAATCAGTGCACTGGCAGTGCCAATTAAAGAAATGTATAACAGCAGGTAGAAATTTGATGCAAACAGAGACAAACTGACTAAAACTAATGCAACACAGGAGATCAAACTTGCTAAAAAGAGAGACATTTTAAAAGAGAGCAAAGTTCTTGAAGCACGTGACAGCAGCAGGGTACAGACATGCTGTTGAGTTTATGGGCCCTGACCCCAAGTTGGTGAGGCTCATTGCACAAGTTACTGCATCTGCATGAGCCCCTCAGTCTGACTACTGGTACAGCCCATGTCCTGGGCTGTAAGTCCTTCTAGTCCTTCTAGAACATCCCATGGCACTGTGCAGTTGAGGGGATGGCCCTAAAGCCACTAAGTATTTCATGTTATTTCTCAGGTCTTGTCTTCCCCATCGCACCCATGCTCCAGCCTGACTTCCTCTGCTCCCCTGTGCCAGTGTGTTCACAAAGTCTAAACCCCTGCCCTCTCTGCTACAAACTCCCCTATTTCAGAGCAGGTCAGAGCCTTGGGGAAAGGGTTCTTCCTCCTGGGATGCCACAATCAGCTCTTGTATAGAGGAACTCCCAAAAACTGTAAAGTCTGGCTGGATGCAAGAAACACACCAAACCAGAAGTGGAAGGTGGCACAGTGGGACTCAAAGAGGAAACCATGTCCTTCTGCCAACAGCTGGCCAACAGCTGGCCAAGGAGGCAGGACAGAAAGGCTAATGGAACACTGGGATTTTTTCAGTAGGTGTTCTCATCAAGGCTACATGGCCAGACTCAGGCTCGCAATGGACTTTTTGTCTCCTCTGTACAATGCAAGGAGCAAAATGTATGATTCTATGACTAGAATCTTGTGTCTTCCTATTTATTTTGAATCTTTGCAAACCTTCAGCTTTGGCTGGAACTTGAACCTCTTTTATTTTCAAGTGGGTTTGCATTTCTGGCTGAACATTTTCACAGCTCTGGGTGGAACAGAGTTACAAGATAATGACATGCTGAAAATAAAAGTGAATTTCAAGCTAAGCTGCTCTGTGGCTTAATGTCTATCTGGGGAATTTCTCCTTGGTAATTAAGGCCAGAGTGCCTGCATACTAAAACAAATCTTGCACTTCAATGTTTAATATCCCTATAGCATGGGTGAGTTGTTTTTTCCTTTGGAACAAAGTAATTTTTTGTAGTTGCCCTCTTAAAGTGGTGTCTACAGATCTCTTCAGTGTATATTGTTGTACGATTACACTACACTCCTAATTGCTGAGTTTCTCTCTCAGATCTCAGCTGAGATACTCTGCTCTGCCTACAGATGCCTTTGGGAAGGAAGGAAAATAGGAACATATAAAGAAAGGCAAAAACCAAAATTTAAAAGACTCTGAATATACAAGGAGGGACGTTTTAAGATCCTGAAATATGTGCAAAAAAAGAAAATTCTTGCTGCCTTTTTCAAGTTGAAACTTGTTATTACTGAGTTTGCCAAAAATGCCTACTTGGAACAATTTTATATATTACACATTTTAGAATAGAACTGTGAATGCCTTTTTTTTTCATAATAATTGAAATAGTTCTCCTTGCTATCAAGCTACTTACTGGCTTTTGCAAAATGCCCCTCTTTGAAAGGGGCAGTCACTTACAGTCACTTAAGCCTCCTGAGCACAGTTTTGGATGGCCCAGTGTCTGGCACAACCTCACCCAGCCAAGAGCCTCTGGAAAAGCTGCTCTTTCACTCAGAAAGGGGATGTGTTTCATCTGCTCCAAGCTGGTCAGTGGCTGCATCAGCCCCTGAAGGCTGTGACACACATGTCCCTGGGTGCCCTCTGTGCCCTGCTCTCCCTCCCAGCCAAGTTTGGCAGCGTGGTCTGGGGCAGTCACAGCTGGAAACAGGCAAAACCTCAGCTCTGTCCTGGCCAGAGCACTCCTGGCATCCCTCCTCTCTCACACAGCTGCAGCTGCTGCCTTGTAACTGGCTTCCATGCAGGGCTCATGCTGCAAACCCTTTCCATTCTGAAAACCCTCTGAAGCATTTACAGCCCCCAAGGGACCAACTCCTCAAACGCTGAGGTCCATAAACCCTCCCAGTCAGGGCCTGTCTAGCACTGCCAACAGGTTTCATGGCCAGCCACGCAGCAGCAGAGGGAGATTTCTTTACCCAGCAGAAGCAAACCACTCAGAGGATCTGCTTTCACAGTCATAACCATCCTAAAAAATCAAGAACTACCCCAGCAAGAGCCACAGCCCTGGTCCCAGCTGGGAAAGCGGCCAACAGCAGATTGCTGCAGGCAGCAAATGTCTTCCTGCAGTGGCATTTTAGCTCTTTTTTGGTTTGAACGAGGTCCCACCCCAGATTTGCTACCGAATGAAGCTTTGAAAGAATTACATGCTTCTTGCAATAGTATAAGGCCTTACAAGCTTTCCTCTGGCAGGGAAGTGCAGAGCCTTTTGGGAGGCACCAGCATGTACAGCAAGGTCACCCTGGCTTGTGCATTAAAAGGAGATGACAAAAGCAGGCTGAAACAGCTCTTTGAAATGCAAAGAAATATTCAGGTTCTTCCTAATTTCATTTTGCATCTGTAAAGGATTCAGTCTTTGTTTTTATAAATGGCTCTTTATTCTTTTCCTGTCCGTTTTCTAGATAACTGGACGCTGGTGAGGAAGTTAAACACAACATGTTTAATCAAAGAGGTGTCCAAAGAGCAGACCAGGGTGTACTTAACTCACTCGATCTGCAACATATGTGAGGAAACAAATGCCTTTCTCCATAATGTGATTATTCATGGGACTCCAGATGTAAAGGAAAGATCTCATCTTCTTAAGATATAAGCATCTTTATGCACCATAAGAATGAGATTATCAAGTAATCACTATAAAAATGAAGTACCTCTTTTCAGGGCTGTGTCAGTCACCTTTCTTGGCTGAATAATGTTATGCCTTTATATTAATTGGCTGGAATATTAATAAAGTGATTTACATTTATACATAAATGCGTGTGGTTTCTCATGGCCAAGCTATAACTTCATAGAGACAAACCTATGCACACAGGGTTGTCAGCATGTGGATTTTAAATGAAACACATATGGGGCGAAGAAACCATGGGAAAAGTAAGAAGTCTGAGTGATGGGATCTGATACACATTGATTGTGACTATTCTTTCTTTTCTGAGAGACATATGAAAGCATCCTATCCCTGATTCCCTAAAATTTCAGCACAGCTGGGTTGGTTATTCTCTGCTTGCAAGAAGCTCCAAATGTATAGACCTGAAGCAGAGCATCAACACAGGTGCCTGGGCTGGCAGTCCCAGGGTGCAGCTCATCTCTGCTCTCATCACAAACCAGCAGAGCCTCCCCATGTATGTGGTGTTAAACAAGTGGAAACCAGCTCAGGTTGGTTTGGTCTGAGACATGGGGATGTACTGCAAATTGGTGGCTTTAAAAATCTAAGTCACCACCTCCAATTAATTTATTTTAAAGGTTTCTGGCTCTTGAGCACTAATCAGTCACTTGAGAAGCTGCCTTGCCCTTGTTGTACCCACCAAGGTGAGACCCCAGCTCCTTGCTGCACACATGAGCTATGTGGGAGCTCACAGTGGAATGAAAATCACAGCTGTGGTTTGCAGAGCTCAGAAACACACAGCACATTTCTATGAGGTACTGAATCCCTGGTAACCTGCTCCTTGTTCCTTCAGAAACTGGGAATCCAAGGTCCTCTCCCAGGTTCATCTATCTGTATGAACCCCCTCAGATGATCCCAGCAAGGGAAGCAGAGGGTGCATAGTGCAAGGACTCACTGCTGCCAGCCCTGTGGGAATGGATGAGCAACCAGGGCCTTATGTGACCAAAAGGAAGACTTTTATCCCCAAAACCTGACAGGCAACAGAAATGGCTTACTACATAGTGAATAAACACACCACTGCCATCCAAACAGACAGGGAAGGAGTTAACTGCTTTTCCCCCTGGAAATATTTCCTTGCTATCATGCCTCACTCCACACTGAATGCTAAAATATTTTTCCAGCTAAAGTGATGCTTCACTGAGATCTCAACACATGCAGTTAATTTCCCTGTATCTGTATAAAAAAAGTAAACTTGTAACATCTGTGACTGAAATTTTCCCTGCAAGTTTCTTGTGACTTAATGGTCATTCAATTCCTTAAAATCATATCTTCTGCACCCAGTCAGGCTTCTGCAATTTGGTAATGCATGGACAGTGTTCTGCCTGTGCAGTGGCTTTTTGAAAAAATATTATAACATTACAAGTGAAAGGGGGTTTTTCCTCTCTTGACTTCTCCTGTCATGCTCATTTTTCAAATCCTGAATATTTGTCAGAAGAAAAGGCAGCTCTGAGAGGGTGCTGCTTAAAGGCAGATGTCATCCCAGACTGAGAAAATATGAAGCCAAGAGGAAGTACAAGGCTTAAAACAGGAATGGTTTTAACTATGAAATTGTAACCAGGCACTGAAGAAGAAAGTATGGATGAAACGATCATCTTCAAACTCTTCACTAAGAGAGAAAAAACTGGTAGTCTGGATAAGGTGCCTGATGCACTTGATCCTGCCTGGTGATGAACCAGAATGAGGGCTGCCCTGCCTCCTGCACCAACACGTGCTGCAGCCCAGATTTCTGCAGCACTTTTCTTTGGAAGGAACAATCTCAGGGATGAGACATACTCACACATCTGATCTGATACACGTCAGTTCAGAGCAGCATCTGCCTGGAGCTGGAGGATGCACTGCCTGCCTCCTTCACAGAGCATGTGATATCCCTTAGGTGAGCACTGCAGCCCTCAGAAGCTGGTTTTCACTCCAAGTTTTCTTTTTCCTTGACCAATGAATTCCTCCTGGCTACAGCTGCCTGCTTTTTCTCTGGCTGGGGCTCTGCATTTTCCCTGCACCTCCACTGCACAGAGGGACTCACACCTGTCCTCAGCCAGGCTCTGGTGCTGCAATCATTGCACTGGACAGTGTCCAGGGACACCAGCAAGGATATGCTCCAGGCAAAAAAGGTTATTTTTTTCTAAAATTACCAAATACAACAGAGCTTGCAGTGCACAGGGGTTGCAGGAGCATTTGGCTGGGGAAGATGGGACTCTCCTCCTGTCAGGCATAACCTGACCATAACCCTCAGCCATTCCCAGAACCACTCACCAGCAGAGGCTGCTTTTGTTGTATGACAAACTCAAAAACATCTTTATATTCTGAAAAAATAAGGTCATATAGCCTTGGTTTAAATACTGGGAAAATGCAAACAGGGGCTTTGGTAACAGACAGTGGTTAAATTTAGATTCAATTACAATCCATTACACAGAACAAATTAAGTCAATATGACATTAATGCTGTAGTGGATTGTGCCATGCATCCTGTGACAGACATGACTGCAGCAGCTGTTTCAGGAACGTCCTGGACAAAGGCAAGTGGCCACATCATAATGTGACATATTAATACTATTGTTTTTCTTTCTTTTTTCTAATGCTACAGAGGATGATGTGGTTGGTCAAAAGCAAGAATTATTTTCCACAAGAAAATTAGGATGGAAGAATTCTGTAACAAATCCTTTGATGAGACAGCTTGAAATGAGATCTTACTTGATACCAAGAAGAAGCAAGGCACTTTATTTATTTACTCTTTCTCCAGGGACCTGTTTATTTTGCCTGTTCTTTATCTCCTCTGTGAGCATTTCCTTACATTTCCTCACTATGCTCCCAAACTAGAGCAGCCTATCCTTCGAGGACTGCATCCCATGGATGAGTTTTGGGAAGACTGTTTGCCCATGGGAGGGACCCCACAGCATAGCAGAAAAAAGACTCATCTCCCTGAGCAAACAGACAAAGATCTCCAGTGACAAACTGACCAAAACTCCCACCCCTGTCTCCCTGTGCTGTCGGTGGGAAGGAGGGAGCTGCAGGAAAAAAGATGCTTTAAGGGCTTATTTTACTTCTTATTTTAATTATTATCCTCCTCTGACTCTGTTAATAATAAATGTACTTCATATATTTAAATTTGAACCCGTTTTGCCCTTAGAGTGTTTTTCTCCCAGTCTTATCTCAACTCATGAACCCTTCGTTAATTCTTTTTTTTCCCCCTCTCCTCTACCCTGCTGTAGCAGAAGAAGCAAATGACTCTCGTGGGTGCCTGACATTTGGCCAGTGTCACACCATGACACCCAAGAAGCCCCAAATAAAGAGGATTAATTTCCTTTGATGTGGAAGGAGAAATTTTTTTGGTAAAAGTTCATCAGTTTTGAATTATGCAAACTCAAAAAAACAGTTCACATCTCCCTGCAGCAGGAAAATCTTTCCCTCAAACTCCCAAGATGCTAAGTTTGCCTTCCTACAGTTTAATCTTTTTTCTGGCTGTTATAGTAGTTACTTCCTTTAATAGAGTCAGCTTTTCTGCACTGGCAATTTATTTTTTTCCTGTTATATATTTCTGATATTCTTTACTGGTGGCTCTTAGCCACTTAAGTCGCAGCAAAATGTCTGGTTTCTGTCAGTCATAAACTTTAGAATTTTCTGAAATCCAGATAACTTTTTCCTTACATGAGTCCTTGATAAACTCCCCACACCTTCACACCAAGACTTCAGAGAAGTATTTTCTGTCCCTTAGTAACCTCCTTGCAGTCTTGAGGGAGAGGGTTGTCCGTGGAAGGGAGACTGTGCTGCAACTCTGCAGCCCACAGATGCAGAGACCTGACCCAAATTCAGGTGAGGGTCAGCACCCAGTGCTTGGCAGCCCAGCAGTACCATGGGATGAACCATGGGCCACTACACACTGACAGACACCTGGACCAAAACAGCCCTCACTGACTTTACAGTCTCAGTTTATGAGAAAATATATGCACAGCAGCACTTGCTTTTTATCACAAGCCTTCAGGAATCCATAAAAAGAAAAATAAAGGCATGAACAGCCACAGCTTGATGGGTGCAGATGATAACTGGAAGGTTCATAAACCAGTGTGGAGACACAAACATGCTGGGAGCTCAGTGTCATGCTAGGAAAACAGCCACATAATTCTCCAAAGCAAAATAATTTGGCTAAACCCTGCAGTAATTAGCAATAAGCAATCCCCCTCGCTAAGATTTGATCAGGGGTATGTTTTCATCTGTCTGCTAGGACAATGCCTAAGATCTCCTCTTCCCTTTTTTCCCCACCAATGAAGCTCTGCTATCACAGCCATAGGGCTGAGATCCCAATCCTGCTACCACTCAGCTACACATTCATTATCTGTGTGATCATCATCACTGTGGGCAATGGGAGAGAAGCACAGAATTTCACAAGAACTTACAGGACTAAACTCCTCCTGCACACAGCCTCCATCACCTTTGGTGTTAAAACATTAAATCACCATTAAGATAAAAAAGCAGGTGAATGCAGAGATACTTTGGGCAGCAGGACACCCGGATCACCCGGACCATGCCAAAACCTCAACAACTGTAACAGCAAGAGGTGAAGACCTATGCCTGAAAACACTGCAAATGCTGCAAACACTTACAATTAAAGGCCCTCTGTTGTTTTCACGGTATTTATTCTGGAAGAAGATATAAACCACGGTGGCAGCCAGCGAGTAGAGGAAGGCGAAGACCGCGATGGTGACGAAGAACTCCGCCGAGGACGAGAAGTCTCCTATCAAGGCGAGCGTTTCCCGGCGCTTGCCTTCACAAGTGGGAGCCTCAAAATTCACTTGATGCAACCTGGAAAACATCCCACAGAGCAGCAGGTGAGGTACAGAAAATGGAAACTGCCGTCTGAATAAAGATGAATGCATTTGCTGTGTCTCATTCCTGATGCGCATTGATCCCTGTGAATAATTGGCAGCTGTGGGCTGTGCTGCTCAGAACCCCGAGTGCCAAGGTGAGACTGAGCACATGAGCACATCTTTTAATTAATCCCAGAGAAAAGTTTATGTTCCAGTGGTTTGGTACAACCCTCCCCATCCTCTCTGGGGTTTTGCCATAGCAACAACTGGAAAAGGATAACATGAGAAACACTTTGATTCTTGAATTCTCACAATCCAGGCAGCAGAAAACAGGTCTTATCCTCAGTACTAAACCCATGGGATACCCATGTTTGGACGTTCACAAATTCCTTGCATAAAACTGTCTAGTGAAGAGCCACCTGTGGCTGTAAGCCCACAGGGCTGCAAGCCACATAGTGCTTCTACATTAAAGGCTTTTAAAATCAAGCTGCAGCAGAAATACACAACTTGGATCAAAGAAGAAGTCTGCATGCCCTGATTTAAGCAACCTAACTTCATACTCATACACTGTTTATCAATGACTGAGCTAATAGATTCTAGTTCTGTCTGGAAGCTCCTGTGAGAGCCTTTTTTTCTGTAATAATTTTAATTTCTGATTCAGAAAAAGAAAGAGGATACATGGAGGGATCATTGTGGCAGGTGCTGTTGCATGGCCCAGATTCACATCAGTGGGGACGTGGAGCCCAATGAGGGATTGCCTTGTTCTGCCCTGCACAGGGTGAGTGGAGGGGACAAAGCCAGCAGCAATTAAAGAACTGGTGATCTGGTGTTGAGAAAGGATTAGGTCTTCTGGGAGACATTCCTCTGCTCAAGGGCAATTAATGTGTGCAACAGCAAGCCAATGGCAGCAGCAGCCATAACTATATTTGGCTAAATAAAAAGTTAATTCCCCAGAGGAAAACAAAGTACCCACAGCAGAAATCACAGAAGACGGATTAATGGACATTGGAGGATTGGATGATTTTTTGCTTTTGCTGATTAAACGTACCCAAACGTAGGCAGGACCTTTTCATCAGCAGCTGATGAATAACACCAGTTATTTGCCTCAGAAATTTTATTCCCTATCATTGTAGTAGTGGTGGGATGAAAACAAAAACCAAGTCTTCCCAGATTGCAGAGATGAGCAGTGGCTGAATCACCTTTCCTGCATAAAGCCAGCAAAGCCTGATGAAATCTGAACACAAGAGAGATCCTAATGCTCATGATCAGTTTCCTGACTTCACTGTTTCCTGGTATCACCACACACACACTTTTCATCAGAGCTTATTGTTCTTTTCTAAAACTGGGGGATAAAAGGAGAAGTAAGATTTCCTAGCGCCTGTCATGCCAATTTTCCCGTCTGGAGAGAAAGTGATAGTGTTTTAACCATTACCACAACAATGGAAAGATTTGAAATGCATGATTTGCATGGTCTAAAAAGGAAGCTTTCTCTGCTTTCTTCTGTACAGCTGTATATTGGTGTGACTGTCTACTATCTCAACCCAATCTCATCATCAATAACCACCAGCCTTTACAAAACATGGTAGAGCAACTGAGACCATTTTCCTTTTCTATTCTCTGTCTTCCTGACTGCACCTTCGTTCTGAATCATAAGCCAGAAAAAATGTTCATATATTAACACCACACTTGTACCTTCCCAGCAGTGCTTTTGTGGCCAGGCACCTGTCAGGGATACAAGATCACAGAAACCTTCTTCCATCAAGTTATTTTTATTCACTTGCTTTTCTTTTTAGATTTCCTTGGTGTCTAAGAGGATGTGCAGTAATTGGTGCCTCTTGTGGCCACCTCACCTCTGTCAAAACAACCAAGATCTCTGTTGTGCAAAGGGCCCCAAAATAGACCATGATTCAGACCTGGGAAGAGAAGCTGTGACAGGGAAGAGAAGTGAGGGAGCCAAGCCCTGCGGTGGTCAGGGTGGATGCTGACTTTACATGATACAGCTGAAAAGTTTCTTTAAGGCAGGGGAGGATCAGTGACAGAAAATCCAGTTTCACTAATCAAAACCTTTTTGATCTGGAATGGCACCTCCAAGAGAAAACTGACTTTTTTTTTCCACTGACATTGCTGAGTCAGCCTTTCTGGGGGCAGGATGGTTTGGTGATGACTCACAAGACATTAATTGCCTCCACCTCCCACTTTTGATATAATTCTACCTGTTCTGCCTCTTACTTACATCTTCTCTTATCTCTCTTTGTTTACACCCCACCTTTTCTTTCAAGTCACCTTTGCTTTTCCAATTTCCAGCACCACCCTTCCATTCCACCTTTGACTCTCCATTTGCTAAACAAAATCAGGAGTCCCAAGAGTGACCCTCTGCAATCACACCCTTTGCACTTTGTTAATATTTGTTAGGCTGCATTAACAGGAATGATTTTCAGTGATTGATGGCCAATGCAAATAAGGAACACAACAATAATGAATTTACTTAATTAGGGAAACCTTTCCCCTTGTGAGCTCCTCCAGGGTTTTTTTGCCTCGTACTGCACAGAGTATTGCTATTAATTCAGAAATAATTTGGAATGGGAACCTGACTTTGGAATGTGACCTTGCACCCCACACTCAGCAGACTGCACTAAGGTCATCCTTGCTGCCCATCGTTACCAGCACCATCCCCTTTGTTAACAGTAACTGCCATGGCCAAGGCATCCAGGCCCAAATCCCCTCAAATTCACTTCAGTCTGAAGTAAGTCCATCAAAGGCAGTCAAGTTTCACTGATGAAGTCACAGTAATTAAGGGCTTCTGAGGTTTCTTCCACCACTTGGCAAACTTTCCATTGCCGTGGGAAATATGATGACAAGACAGCTGTATTGTCTAGCTTGACAAGATCAAAAGAAGGCAGGAATGTTTTACAGTGAAAAAGGGGATTTTTACATTGTTCCACAATAGCGAAGAGCAGTTACATTTTCAGATGCTAATTACCCTTGCTCTGAAAACCATACATGAAGCCAGACACATTGAACAAAGCTACAGCTGTGACATGTGCATGGGGGAGCAAAAGTTGTGCTCTCTCCATGTGAATGTGAAGTTGCCTTTTCTTCCTGAACTTCCCCAGAACAATATTCAAGCCACAGCTTTCTTTTAATCATAGCCCACCATTTTTTTTTTGAGCAGCTTAGTTCCCCTGATGATCCTTGAGCATGAAAATGGTCAGAGCCAGCTGCCCCAAAGACCTCACTCTACCAGCAGACTCAGAACTGAGCCCAAGCAGAAGGGTGAGTGATCTAATCTTGTCTGATTCACCCCTTTCAACAATGCACACAGGGCTTAGACTTGAAGCCAACAGAACACACAATTAACACAAGAATGTGCTCAAAAGTTATTGATGAACCAGCATAGATTTCCTCTCCTGGGCTTTGATCAGTGTGTGGATTAATAAATAAGAGATAAAGTTCTGCCTCCAAAAATTCTCAATGGGGGTTAGTGTTTCCTTTACTAGGATCTAGTGAAAAACAGGCAAAATAAAGTGCTCTGTTTGGCAGGCTGTCCTATTTTCTGAAAATAGCATCTTGTAATCCACCCTCCAACCTGTCTACAACAAGCTGGAACAAAATCTGCAACACCCACACACATGCTTGCAAAAACCCTGAGATCCATTATCTTTTCATTGGGTTGTATTTCCCCCCAGTTTGTTCCTGGTAGTCAAACTGTCAATTGTCTTTATTGTCTGCAAATCCCCGAGAGAAATACATCTCTAGAAATGAGTTAGTGCAGTAGTGCTTGTGGAGGGGTTTCTTGGGAAATGTTTATCTTGGCTGATAATCTCCAAAATGAGGGGAAAATGAAATTTCAAAATACAGTAGTGAAATGCTGACATGCACAGAGCCCCTCAGCAAGTCAAACTGATTTGCTGAGGCACAAAAATTGACAGAGGTTTACATCTTCCTTTCTCTGAGATACAGAGCAAAGGCATTTCTTTTATTTAGCCCTGAAAGCACTGGAGCTCCCTCATTTCACAGGACTGTGCTGGTGTGCTTTGACACTGGTACCTCCAGCCAGCCAGTCCCTGGGCAAATGTACCTTTTTGAGGTACCAAATATGGATTTTTTGTAGGTTTAGTGGAAGAATACAAGTAAATCAGAGCCTTTCCTTACGCAACAGAGCTCATCATCCCTGTAAAACTTCTCTAGAGATATTGCCTACATTAAGAAATACACTTTGAAAATCATCTCTAATAGTCAGACCAAAGCAGAAATCTGCCTGCAAATGAGAAGTCTTTTCTTTAAGGAAATTGGGGTCCACTAATTCTTCCAATACGCTTCTCAGCCTATTCTTCTCACTGCAAAGAACACTTCCCCCAGTGCTGGGCATTCCTGAATGTTTGGTGTTCAATCCTGGCTCTCTGCAAGGCTGCTCACACAGCAAGGAACAGGCTTCCTTCCAGTCTTCAGGAGGATGGATGTAGTCAGCTCTGAAGCTTTCTCATCCTCCTCCTCCCCTCAGAAAGCAAAATTAAAATTCACCATCTGACTCAGCAATCCAAGCCTGGTCTTTTGTTTCTTTCCTTTCTAGAGGAAGAAAGGATAGAGTTGGCTGATCAAAGAGTATTTGAAAATATTTCACTTTGAACTTCTGTCTGCTCAATAAAACCTCTCCATTTATTACAAAAAAAAAGAATTCCAAAGCCCACATCACCCTAGAATTATTCAACACTACCAGTCATTTCACACAAATACATATATCATCTTGCAAACATTTATTCCTAGCTCTTATCCTGGACATCTGAACATCCTAAAGATCTCCCCTTTGTCACAGCTGACTTTAGTGGCTTACACCCATCCAAATCCATGTCCAGAGCAGCATGACCAAAAATAACCCCAGAAGGTGCTACTTGGAAGCTAAGCAGGAAAGCTGTAGCAACTTACACTCTTTTCTGGTTTATGTCCAGTCAAAAGAATATAAAATATTTCCCTCTTAATACCTTCAATTTGTTAGCTTGACATGTTCCCAGCCCTCACTAGCACATAGCTGTGCTGCAGATGTTTGGCCAGCACTATTTTCCTGCAGTACTGGTTTTTCAGGACAAGCTGCCAGGCACAGCTGCTGTCCCAGCACACCACCCTGTGTGCTGCACTGGGACAGGGGCAATTCCCCCAGTGCAGGCAGCTCACAGCAGGTTCACCACGATGCCTTCCCAGAGCTGGGCACCACATGGGTCCCTCTGCTCCATCCCTCTCCCCCTCATTTCATTTCTCCTGTTAGGACAGTGAGTCTGAGACCTCCCTGAGGTGCTCAGCCTCCAGGAAGGGAAGCAACACAACTCTTTAGAGGATAGGGTCTGAAGGCATTGGAACAGGGACAACACTGGTGTTGGGGAGAAGGCAGCAGTGCAGAGATCCCTCCTGAACTACCAGCTCCCAGGGACTGTGCACAAAGCTCTTGGGAAACAGCCTGACTACACTCCTGGGGGAAGGAACATCCAGGCTCGTGTGGGAATGAGCCTCCCCAGGCTGTGCACATAGCAGCAATGCAAACCCTACTACTCCAGCGTAGCACCAAAAAGCCAACAAAAAAAGGCTCATTATAGAACACACGCTGCTGGGAGTGCTGGGAAAGCTGAGTGGGTGATCCCCACCCCACTTCCAAGCCTTTATCCAAGACCCAGATTTATCTCCCAAGATAATTTCACAGCTCTTCTCAGGAACACATGCTGTGCAAGCAGAGCACAGTGCTCAAAGATATGCTCCACCAGTCTCTATAGCCCAGATATCTTCCCACATTGGGCACTTTAATTCTTTGTGGTACAGACTAGTAGCATTATACTCTGATTTCCCTTCACTGAGTTAGTTTCTTGGGACAAACTGCCTTCTAGTCTCTGGGAAACTTTGCTTCTATCTCTGAAGGAAGGTAATCCTTAATTATCTTTTTAAAAAGTCATCATGTTCATGGAATAAGGCAAATTATAGGACCTGGAAATGCCACTGGCATACATTTACATCACCATGTAAATAACTATCCAATGTTACCTGGTCCCATCATGAGATCCTGGCTGAACCCATAGCTGTCATGTCCCTCCTGCTGCCCTCTGCTCTGGACAGACACAGGGAGCAGCTTCCAAACTAAGAAGCTCCTGTCAGAGCCAAACAAAAGCTTCCATTTGGAGAAAGATCTACAGAAATCTAAACATCTACAGATGAAATATGAGCAGTAGAAATCATAAAGAAAAGGCCTAAAAAAGTCATTGACTATAACAAGACCATTTCTGAGAAGTGGATGTATCAAATCCCTGGGCAGTGTTTCTGCATGGAGCAATGTGGGACTGCTGATTCACTGTTCCTGCACTCCAACACATTCTGCAGCTGCTCACACCACCTCCAGTTCACCTTCCCTCCCACCATCAAATGGGCCATGAACTCCATGTAAAAGTATTCCAAATTCTTGGGCATCACCTGGTGCTCAGCCAAAACCACCTGAAAGCATAAATGCTTCACCCTGTGACAAGCAGTGTCCACATACATTTTCATCCACATCTACAGACCCTGAAAGCAGCAATTTCACCCCCCAGACCAACTGATATAAATACAAGAGCAATTACAGAAGATGCAGCAACATTTACTCCTTTGTGTTGTATTTCAATATTACTTTGTATTTAACTGTAATTTTCTCAAGTATATTGTCCTAATGTACTTAAAGCAATCAAATTAAGTTCACTGTAGAGTTTTATGGGATGACTCCAATGAAACTCCCAGTCACAGTATGCACATTTGGAAGGATATGACAAATCCTTTCCTCAGGGAGCTACTGGGCTCCAGCACAGGCTGAGCAGTGCACCAGGCAGAAGCCAAGCAGATTTGTGGGTCTGCTGATGGAGTTGCAGACAAATTGCCATCACCTTCACACCTTGAATAGCCCAGGGGGTGTGAATCCAGAGAGGACAGACACTGAGTGGGGTGTGCTTCATGGGGTTGGACATCCTCTCCAGAGTCTACTGAATGAAAAATACTGCATTTCTCTCCAGGCAAATAAATTAATGTAGAATCCAGGTGTGAAAGGAGACCAAAGACATCCCATGCATCCCGTTCCCTATAGTCCTGGGGAAATTTTCAGGGCCTCTGCTCAGCAAATGCACATTTGGGAGCAGGGAAAATGGGAAGGGCATGTGTTTGATTGTCCCCCAGCTGGGTCACCATGTGCCATCCAGGATATGGGATCAAATGCCAAACAAAGCAAAGCCAAAGGATGGTTACTTTGGTTGTTTCTGTACTGACAGCATGAAAATGTGCAAAAATAAATTTGCAAGGGAAGTTGCCTAAAGTCTGCCTTTTAGGAAAAGCCTTTGTGGCAGGCACAGATAAAACACCATTACTGCACAATACTGGCAGAGACTATTCATGAATATATATTAAAAATTCAAATAGTGAAAAAGATGCATATATTAACAAATCCAAAACCAACTTCCACTTTAAGAACAAATTTGGCCTAAAGAAATAATGAAGAATTTTTCTGGCATTAAAACAGTGTTAAGCATAAAATATAGCCTCTGTGAAGAAAAATCAGCCAGTCTGGATCAACTGGACCATCCAAATTCATGAAAAACCCAATTTTTGAGTGCCAAAAGAAAAGCTCTACAATTTAGCAAAGTTTTAAGAAAGTCATCTCCCTTATCTGCAGCAGACACTATCTCCAGAAAGTTGTTACCACTTTCCTTCCCCCTCCAGCTGTGTGTCATGAGCTCTGTGTTCTTGCAATGTTTGTACATGGACAAGAAGACAAGAACTGACCAGCCTGAGGAACTTTGAAGTAAGACAAGCCTCCTTTGTGGCCCCAGCATACAAGGATAAGTTTGTTTCAAGTTTTAAAGGATTAAAAACTACAGAGTAGAAGCAGAACACTGATGATAGCAGCAGCTGAGATGACCTCAACATCTGGAGAAGTCATCTTGCCTGCAGAGCTGCTGCCCCATCACAAAAATACTGCCTGGACCCAACAGCTTGTCCTTGGTTAATAATTGTAATTAACTGGAGACTTCATGGTTTTACAAATCCTCCTCCTCTGAGCTCCTCAAGCACTGAGTCTCTGCTGACAGCCCAACACCAGCAGCAGCAACGAGCAGAGACTTTGCCACCCTTGGGCTGCAGCTTCTTGGTTGTTTACAAATCAGTTTGACCCAAAGCCAAGCCATCCAGACCAGCCATGGAATTGTGGGGGTGGTGGGTGGTCTCTTGCTTCAACAACACCATTGTGATGAGGACCACAGGGTCAGCCTCAAAGGGAAGCTGAAGATGTGGTTTTATCAGATTTCTGGTGGTTTCCTATAGATCTCATGCAGGAACAAAGTGAGACTGGAAGCATCTCTTGTCCCTCACTTGTGAAAAAAGGGCACTTGCCTTTATCCACAGTTCCAAAAGTGCAAACTGGCAATAATGACCATTCTTTGCCAATCCTGAAGATTTCTACAAAGTGGGTTTTGAAGACTGTGGCTGGGGTCAGGAGGAGGCCCTCAAAACTAGAAAAGTCACAAAGTCATCCTTATTTTTATCTGTCTTAATCAAACCATCTATAATTCCATCAAACTTTGACAATAGGAATTGCACTGTATATTGTACTCATGGACAGCTGTTACTGCAGACCACAGCTGTCCAAGTAAAAAAGCCCATTTTCTCCCATTCTACTGTTCTCTTTGTCTGAAGACTATTTTAGAGTCAGTGTGGTCCTTGAAGACTTGTGGACATTGGAGAACACTGATTTGCAGTTTTTAATTATTTCAGTAATCTGTAGCCATGCACAAGCAAGCAAAAATCACATCAGGGCTCTGAACTATGGGATGCACTCTCTAATCACTAGAGCCAGTTATAAAAATGTGCAATATTCTTTCCTATTACAAACTATGTTCATTCAAAGCTGAAAAAAAAAGTACTTATTCTGCAGACCTGGATCACCTTTTCCCCAGCCCAGGAGGCAATTTAAGAGCAAACAGCTCTAACTAAACCAACAGCTCATTGATCAGTGCTCAGTTTGGCTTTGCAAGCTCCATGTTAAGGGTGCTTCCAGACTCGTTTCAGTACAGAGACTTGACCAAGGTCTCTGATGCCTTCACTGCCAGGGAAGTGCTGGGGCCATACTTTAAATAGCTCACAAAGTCCTTGCATTCATGTCACAATGGCATAAAATCTTTTTAACTGGCTTTCCATCAGGGGAAAAAAAAAAAAAAAAAAGATATAAGATTTTGAAAAACTGAGCTGCAATTTTCTGGATAGCCCTATAAATTACTAGAATGTAAAAATCACAGCTGAGAAAAAAAGGCCTATTTCCTAGTTAAAAATATATCTTAATGCTTCAGTTTGCATCATTAAGTCATTAAATGTCAAGATACTTTGTGAAGGTGTCACAATCAGAGATATTTGTAGTCTGAAGGATTTCCTGAATTTTACCCAGCAGGATGCAACATTATCTTCCTCATTCACACAATTTCCTCTTTCCACTAATAGTAGTTAAAATGTAGAAGTCCTGGTTAGGCAAATCATTCATTAAGAGGTCAAAATTAGGTATAAAAAGCACAGCTGAGATCAGAGTTTGAAACAGTTGTGGAAGATAATTAAAGCCATGACTGAGCCCTCAGTGCCCATCCTACAGAGCCAGTTTATATAACAGGGATATTGATTAAAATCTCCAGCTTAGCTGATGTATTATTGAGCATTTTCCTCATCAGTTCAGCTGCTAACCCCAGATCTGTAGTGCCAAATGAGGCGGTCACAGTTTGGAAGAAAAGGGATTAAACTAATACAGCTTTCACACACCAGCCTATTGCAGATCCAAAAGGGACCACTGTGACACAGCTTGTGGTCCTCTGAAACCCACCCAGCCATCCCTGCAACTCCTGCTTGTGCAAAATCTGCTTCTCAAAAGCACCAAGCTTTGTTCTAAGAAGCTCCAGGGTGGAGATTTATCCCTTCATTAAACTGGAATGGGTCATGCAAAGTTTAACCAGCACCTCTCACCTTCCCAGGAGCTCTGCCAAATCCACCTGGGAACTGGGGCATCTGCATTTTGGCACAGGTTACCCCTGAGGCCAGTGCACAACTCCTGCTGGCTTGCTTTTGCTCCTGTCTATGCACAGGAGGGTTATGAGGCCACAGCTTGGTTTTGCAGAAGGGGCATCTTCTGTAAGATGAGATATCCAAAATAAAACACAAACCTCAAGGAGTTTAGCTGACTCTGTGACTTTATTCCTTCCTATCTCCACCCTCCCAAGAAGTCTGGGAGCAGAGCCCACCATAGTTGCCTGAAAGTCAGCACTGCAGGCAACTACTTAGTTGAAATATTTTCTATTTATCAGCAGCTCTCAGTCTCCCAGCCATCACAGACATTTATAATCTTTCAGCCAGAATGTTTTTCACTGAATTCTAAAGCAAGATTTACTACAAATGGATGACAAAAAAATAGAAGGATAGTACACACTGGCACAGAAATGTGCTAACATTAGCAGAGGCCTTTTCCAAAGAAATATAGATGCAAAACTCAAAAAGTTAGATGCTTTCTTCTTAATTATCATTTGTAGCTTCTAAGTAGGCAATTTAGATCTGGCTGTCATATGTCAAATGGAAGACTAGACTACCCATTGCATGCAGATGAGGTGAACACTTTCAAGGGTGCTCAATGGGAATGTCTTTATTCAAATGAGATGCTTAAAGGGAATGAAAAGCTCCCACAAAACACAATTTCCTTTTCCTTCAGAAGGAAGAATCACTTGAAGAGACAGCTTTACTAGCACACTGAAAAGATACTAATAGGTGATTTAGAATAAAATGGAAAACATTTGTTTTGCTCACTGCTGTGATACAAAGATGTGCAAAGACATATTTTCATCAGGGTCTCAGGTTAGCACCACCAGGAAATCCTACTCTGTCCTTCTCATAACTGTGGCTCAGTGCTCCTAACACCTCTGCACACACTTCACCTAACCACTGCCTTAGCTGAGACTGTTTAAAATTTAAAAATGTCATCCTCCAGGCCAGTATCTTCCAAGTAGTTTTCAGGATAAATGCCCCAAGAAAAGACAAGAGATACTCCAAATTAATTCCCATGCAGCATTTAACTTAACTTGGGGATATACTGAATATGTAGGCTTGGGTTAAAGCACCTCCAAAAGCTACAGGCAAAGAGATTTTAGTCCAGGGTCTGCCTCAAGACTTGGGGGCTTGTACTGAGATGGTTCTCCCTCCCCATTGCCCTGCAGACCCATGGCACTCTCACAAGCCACAGATCCCATCAGCATCACCCACAGCCGAGATCTGGCACAGCATTCCTCCCTTGGCCAGGACCACAAAGAGCAGGTGATGGCATCAGCACAGAGAACCTCTCCCAGCACATCATCATGAGAGCACTTCTGAGATGCAAAGGCTCATTTAAATCAGTAGTTGAAGAAGCCCAGGTGCTTCAGTGCAGCTCTGCCAGCTGCAAGTAAAACATCAAGTTTGTGATACAAATAATTATGTAGCAAAAAGTCTTCAGTACAGACTCAGTAAGCTAAGCAAATAAAAATACTTGCTTTTAGGAGGACTGATGAAGAAGCAACTTTAAAAATAGTGAATACCAGTAACAAATATGTACACAGTAGGTGTACTGTTCAATCACTTGTTATCAAAGTAAACCCAAGGAAAAACAAAGCACATGGTAAAAATGTTGCTGGGATCACAGAAAATAATAAACAAATAGGACCTTCACTAGGACTCTTATTACAGACAAAACATATTGCTTCAGGGCACTTGGATAAGTGACAAATCCAGTCTGAAAGGGGGGTGATGGACTCTGGGAGTAACAAATAATCCCAAGATGCTGAATTTTTTTCCACCCCTCAAAGAATCATTGCCTGGGTGAGGGTCAAGTTAATGAACATCCTAATGTGTGCCAAATTTGCAATAGACTCTGTATCAAGCACAGATCCTAATGCTAGAGAAAAACTGCTACTGTAGGGCCAGAGAAATTGATTCCATACTTGAACTTGTAAAACTTTCAAAATGCATACACAGGTATCCAGAAGAATGGCTGATTTGTGCTTTAAAACATGAGGAAGGAAGAAATGTTTTGTGATAAAACTAGAATCAGGCCAAAATGAGGAAAAAACCTTAGGTGAATGTTTGAAACATCTTTATAAATATCAGATTAGGCATGGAAGAGTCTGGCAGGATCTGTAGGAGAGGGTGGCAGAGCTCCAGGAAACACTGTTGGAGGATATTAGGGTTTAGACTTCAGGGTAATTTCCACATTACAGCGTGACTACAGGGTCATGGACGTGGGTTGCAGGAAGCTTAAATGAATCAGTGTAATTGTGGATGGAAAAGCATCCATCTAATCTCCTGTTGCAGGAGAGATGGTGGAGCCAGATTTGGGGGTCAATTATGTCAGTACTGGGGAGACTCTTGAGTGGTTGCTGCACCCCAGCAGTAACCTGTACTTTTACTGCAGCAAGAGCTCAGAGCAGAAGCTCAGATGGGAATGGCTCAGCCTCCCCACACTCCTGGCACAGCCACCCTGCACAGGCACCACCACATGGGCTGCTCTCCCAGGGGTCCTGCCTCCCAGCCCTGCAAAAGCACCAGGTTACTCTGGTAATGGCTAGTGATTAGTGCACTTTACTGCTTTTCTTCACTTTCCCCTTTTCAAAGGGCAAATTAATCCAGTCCAGAACTAACTAAGAAAGTGATTCCAGCAGAAATGAGAAGCAGCCACCTTGCAAAAAAGGTTTCTTTAGGTTTTCCTTTTGGTGCTCCACAATTTTCTCCTACCAGTGTTACAACAGCAGTAAGACAACACAGGAGCCAAGCACAACTTCCCCATCAGGGGAACTTAAAAAAAACCCAAAAAAAACAAAAACAAAAAAAAAAAAACCAAGAAAGAATTAGTATTAGTTTAAAGGTACATTTCAAAACTCCCTGTCTAATTGTACTAATTATTTCCCTTGAACTAATTTTTATTTCTTGCTGGAGACTTTTGGAATTTGTAGGTTGGGGCTGAGAAAAATCTCAATAAGCAGGTGTGAAGATTCTCCTCTGTTTTGGGAGCATCTGGAGCTACCTGCTGTGGAGTGCAGTGCTGCTTCAGTGCATTCAACACTGGCCTGGGGCCACATGAATCACCCCCACACCCCACCAGCACTGGTTTTGCCCTCCTGAATCCTCCTTTTCTTCAGCTCAGGTGATTGGCCCCAGAAGCATGTGGTCACAAGTGCAATGCCCATCCTTTCAGTCTGGAAAACTCCCTCCCCATTCTGATCTTGCTTTAATAGGAATGTTTTCAGGTTCCTTCAATCTCATTTCCAAAATATCTAAGCCTTCTTGCTTTGCCAAGCTGTCCTGTTCAACCTTACTACTTTGTTTACCAGCTTAAAGCTCTTGACGCTTGTCATCTACTGGCCAAGGTCTAGCAGTTCATCTTTTGGGAGAAGAAAATAAAGCCTCAAATTCAAAGCAACAGAAATGAAAGCAGCTGGTAGCACGACTTTCTTTGTTTCAAGTCATGCTGGAAGGTGCAGCTCATAAAAAGCAGTGCTCAGGTATTTTGACTGCTTCAGTGTCACTGCTGACAGCCCCAACAGCAGTGGGGTGTCAGATCTCAGCAGCTTCTCTCCTTCCACCTACACCTCCCCCAGCTGACAGCCAATAATCAGGACTGTGAAGGCATTTGAAAGGAAAATGTCATGGGAAGATGGACCTGAATGCAAGACAACTGGTGGGAAATTCATCTTGCCTAACAATGCCTACAAGCCCATGCAGGGAGCCTCAGCCTCAGGAGCACAGTCTTGATTAGAGAGCCTCGACTTTTCTGAGCTGCTTTTTCCAAGCATATTCACTGCTCTGAGATGATACCTTTCCCAATTAATCTCACTTCTGTTTTTAGAGCATCCCATCTCCATTCTGTGGAAGGAACACTGGAGAAAAGCAAAAATAGCAAACACATAAATAGTCACAGAAAAGTCACAGGAATATTTAGATAAAACACTGAGGTGACACCAAGTTTCAAAGGTAGCAGATTTTCCAGGCACACATCTGCTGCCTCATGCAATCTGCACATCTCTGGACACTTTTTGCATATGTCTCAGGTTTGCAAACAAAATCCCAAATTGCACAAAATCTGAGTATATTCATGCTTCTCCTGTAACAGCAGCTAAATGTCATCTCCCTTCTCACCTGCACATTTCAGATATATTTGTACCACATAGCCAACCACCCCATTGTACATGCCACACATCCCATCTGTGCATGCTGAGTTCAAGGGCCAGCCACAGCCTCAGCTGGATCCCTCCTGCAAATAAACTCTATTTTGCATCATCTCTGCAACATGCTGGAATGTTACATTACCCATCAATTACTTCCAGTTTTCTAATAAGTAAAACTGTGGGAAATTGCAGATCCAGCCAGTTCCTCCTAGAAACAATGGTCGATGTGCCTGGTGAAACACCAGGAGACACTTGATGGCTACTTCTCTCTGTTCTATTCACTTTTAAAATAAAATACTATTTTATAATCATGCAAACTAAAAGCACTTCACTACAGGGTGTACTTGTAATGAATGTTGGAGAAATGACCTATTTGGAAGTGAATCAAATTACAAACTCACATAACTAAATTTTCAGGATCTCTCCTATGCATACTAAGCAGAAATGAAAGAAAATATGGACATGTTCAAGGCAAAAAATAAACCTTTGTAATACCAGGAAATGTGACTTTTTGGAATAATAAATGTATGCCAAGCAAGAACAACATTTCAAGGAATCAAATTCAGCTCCCGCTGTTTGGAATTTGCTGTATCTTGGAACATGTTAAAGAAATAGATGCTTTCAAGTCTGGTCTGTGCACAGCAATCATAAGCAAAATAGCATGTGATTTCCCGAGGAAGAAAAATAATTTTAGAGTCATAGTGTACCAGACTTGAGATTGAATTATGCATTCTTTTCTTAATCATCTCAATTCCTTGAAGAAATCACTTATACAAAAGTGAGCGGTTTCTGCAGTGGACATGACATATCTAAAAACAGAAGACTGTAGATGTTCTTTTGAAGCAGGATCTTAAATAGCATGAACATTACATATATATATGTATAACTACACTACAGTTTTCAGATGTACTTAAAAAACCTATAAAAACTGTTTTCCTAAATCACTAGGTTTAAAGCATTCAGACACCAAGAGATGCAAATAGGCAATTAATAAAATTTTCAAAAAGCATTTCAAAATTATGGTTTGAACTCATTTTGGTTTTTTGCTTCCCCCTCCCTTGGAGTAGCTATTTCAGATCCTTGCTACTGCACTGGATGGCAAACTTCTCTCATTTTCAGCTTAAGTTAATGGCAACACTACAGTTTTTCATCTTGAAATGATGTTGAGAGGAATGACAGATTTGTCTTTACAAAAAAGCTGTGGGTCTGCTGGTAGATAAGACTAGCCCTGAGAGATAAAAGCAACAATGGGAAGGATTCCACTGATTGGTGAATGGAAAAAGATATTTGCCTTTACAAATAATCTGTAGGTTTGCTGATAAATGAAATTGGATATTGAAAGATGAAAAAAGCAATGGGGAAAAAACATGAATTCTATAAGAATTAAAAATTAAAAGGTAGGGTTATACGTTAGAGGGGAATATTAGGTATCAGGTGTTCCAGGAAGTCTGTACCTCTCAAGTACCTCAGCCAATGGGGAAAGAGAGAGGGAAATGTGGCCAGGAAAATAGGATAAAAAAGAGACTGTGTCCTCCAAAAACTGGAGAGATCCCAGGGGAATGCCTCAGCCTCATGGCCTC
>VZTT01027989.1:5548-29908 GCA_013400855.1 Buphagus erythrorhynchus | reverse complement strand
AAAAAAAAAAAAAAAGTGCTGAGACTGGTTTACTTGGGTAGAAATAGGGAACTCCACCCACGTGACTAAGCAAATTTTCTCCATTAAAATGACTTAAAAGTCTGGCACAAATCAAAGCTAATTTTTAAAGCTTGATTAGCAAAAGTTTGAGGAACGCTGCTGTGAAAGAAACACTTAATGTATACAATTGAAGAGGCATTCTGTGTAACCAAATATACCCTTAATCTCCTCATCTTGAGTGGTTTAGTGCAAGTAGGTCCTAAAAAACAATTGACTACTTTTAATCACTGTGAATCATGGCAAGTGTAAAGGTGCTCCCCAGAATAAGCTAACCTTTATTTATTTACTTAATTGTATTTTACTGCAGGAATATGTTGGCACAAAAGCAACAGCTAAACACAGCAACTGATGGGACAGATGTGGTAACACACTGAAAGAAGAAGTATCTATGGAAGGGTTAATGTATTGGGAAAAAAGAATGGTTAAAAAGCAAAGCATGTGTGCCAGAGGCGTCTTAAAACTTAGATGCAATATATATTGCAACAAGGCTTCTCTGAAAAGCCAGGAACCATTTGCAAAAACTTTTTGGAACATAGTATGGAATTAAGGGCCAAGGTCAAATCTACTCCACCCACCAATGCAAGCTAGATTAAGAAAAAAGCTTTCATTTTTTTAAAATTACGGAAATAGTTGTATTTACAATAGTTCTATGCAGAGAGTTTTAGAAAGGCTACTGGAGGTTAGATGTGCACATTTTCTTCGTGCTTAGGGTGTTACCTCTGTAAACTGACCCTCAGGTCCTGGGGTGCATCATGCTGGTGGTATGGAAGGTACTGGAGTAGGGATGTGTGTGACAGGCAGTTCCTGCATGCACCATGTATTTTATTGTCTCCAAGTTTGTTCTGTAGGCACCTGCTTGAGAGACAGGTACAGAAGAGCAGCCTCTCAGCTGGGACCTGTTTTGACTTCTTGTGCCTATCACTGGCTGTGGAGTGGAAAGTAATTTTTTTCAAAAGGTGTTTTTGGGGTTGCTTTTTCAAGACAGGCTCAGCAGAACTCAAAGCACGTATGGCCCAAAATAGCCCTGGTTTCAAACACAGCTACCTTCCACCTATTCCTACCCCTGCCTTTCTTTTCCTTGCCACTGGATAGCATGTTATCACAGTTCCAAACATAGCTTGTACTTCAACATAATTCACAGGGCTTTACAGCTCAATTTATGTGCAGCAATAATAAAGCATTTTCCAGTACTTGTAGAAGACCTCAGTTCTTTCTGTGAGGTACTTAGTCCATTCCTCTAAGAGTTAAAAGGGCAGTAACAGGACTCTGTTTTCTGTTTGAAGGATATTGAGGAAAGAAAGTCTGGTAAGAAGCTTAACAGTCAGCATGAAAATCTAATTCTGAGCTATTCCTGAGTTTCTGAGACTAAAGAAGTGTGCCAGGAGAAGGGAGTATGGTTTTGTGCAGGCTTCAACACCAACATGCAAACAACAGGTAAGTACTGATGGATTGTTAACTGGGGCCTTGTTTCCAGCAGTGTTTGAATACTGGACAACACAGGACATGTTACATCCCAAGATTGCTGGAGAAGCTGTCAGAGGGAAGCACTGAATAGGACATAGGAGGTGTTCGGGAGAAGGGAGCTGTTCCTACCCTTAATATCAGATCTTATTGAGCTGTTGAGATTCTCTGTTCCTTTTCATTATTAGAGAAGAGAGGATCTAAAAAATTTCTTGTGCCCTTTTCTTCCAAATTTTGGTGAAATCTGGATTCAGACTGGATCTCAGTTTGTTAGTCGTTTAGAAACATTTGGGTTGTTAATGTGCTGATGATGCCCTTTTTTACCACTTGGTGTCATCTTTTCTAGGCACACGAAGCACAGGCAGCAGACACAGGTTGCAGAGCGGTAGAAGTTGTGCATGCAGGGCTGCTGCTCCGACAGATCGCTGCGAGGGGAGGGAGGAGCAGGGGTGGTGTCCCCGGTGCCGCAGGAGTGACTGCAGCGCTGACACACGGCTGTGCTGGCACCCTGGGAGCTTTCTGGAAACAAGTGATCGTGTTAAGAATCAGGTGGAAAGTTGGGAAATCAGGCTGAGTACTCTCTCTGTGGAGCTATACATCCATGTACATCCATGGAATGGATGGTAAAGTAGGAAGGCAACAGAGGGAAAACTTTTTGCATTAATCAGGGATGCACTCTAAAATAAAAAACCTCAACTAACAAATCCACATTTTTCCCTGGAATAATGAGTGCTTCCTATTGGAGTAGTTTTTAAAATCTCATTTGTCTTTCTAGCTCTTCTAGTACACTAGCTGTTTAATTGAATTGTATAATTACTGAATAGCTAATTTAAAAACTACCATGTGATCTCATTGGGAAAATATTTCACTGTTGAAAGGAAGGTGAATTTTAATTAAACCTCTTTTAATGATTTTTTTTTTTTTATTTGACAATGTCAGTACTTTGCTACTTAAATATTTCTTGAAGTAATAAGGTAGAAAACTTGAAAATAAAGGTAGAAGAAAATGCATCAGGGAGTATAAATGAGATCTGGAACTGTAGAGATTCTTTAAGTTCATGTTTATAACTTCATTGCTATTTTAAATAAGACACTAAAAAAGTTACACTTAAATGTAATTAAGTGCAGTAAGGTACTTGGAGCAGTGCTAGTGAATGTTCTGGAAGTTAGTGTCTCAATAATAGTGACCAAGGGGAGCTGTAGAAGATAAAAAATAATGCTTCCATGCTATTAATATGTCTTTGATTGTGATTATGGGATCAGGTTCTGTATTTTGATTAAAATTAGATCCTGCCTAGCTGTCTGAAGAAATAAGGCAGTGGGTTCATCTCTCATGAAGAATAAGTAATGAGAATGAGTAGGGGGTGGAGGAGAGGAAGGGAAACATCAACAAAAGAGCCAGGGGAAGTCAGGAGAAGAAGCATTTTGAGCTTCTTACAGGAGCCAGTCACTGAAATATGTCACTAATAGGGTGCAGATTTTGACAAGATGAGAAACAGGCACAACTTCTGCAATTGGACTTCTGAGACAGGGCCTGGCTGTGAAACTCTGGAGGCAGTCAAGGTGGCTGCATGTTTATAACCAGATGCTGGCAGGTCTTACTGGAAGAAACTACTCCTAAGAAAAATCTTGCTATGAATTTGGCTAATTCAGCTACAGTTAGAGGCTGAGGAGTTACAGGGAAAGATGTCCTTTCTGGGTCCCCTGGGGGGATGCTGCAAGAGGCTCTGTGGGTTGAATGAGAGCTGTGCCAGAAGAAGCAGAAGGATCCCACTGGTGGAAAGGTTTCTCATTATATGTTGTAAGGAAGAGATCTGCAGCACATCTTTATGCCCTGAGCTTTGCTAAAAGTTCTGCTGTAGAGCACTGGAGGACACACACCATTCAAATAAGGGAAGGGCAGCTCTCTGTGGCAGTTTGTGAGGGACTGACTGGGTGTAGTCTGTGAGGAGCATATGCCATGGTGAGTAACACCACACCTAAGGGTTGTGGAAAGATTTTCAGCTGACCAGTTCCTGCTTCTGTCCTGTCCAGCAGGTTGTTCTTTTCCTGCAATTCTCAAACATGAACACCAGGACAAACATAGACTATAGAAAGCATGGTTAGTGTATGTGAATGAATTCTCTGTAATTAGAAGATTATTCACGTGACTCTTGGGTCTGATAATATGTATTACAAGGTTCTGAAACTGTGGCAGTCATTAATAACCTGCAAAATAATCAACTTTACAAAACTGAACCGAGAAGGTAATCTATCACAGCTGTTTATTCTCACTTCATGCAGAAACTCTTTGTCCTGAGTTGCCACATAAATAGTGATCCAAGTTAAGCTCATAATCACGTTCTTATCATTATGTGCCTCTCAGCAGCAGCCTTCTCACACTGGAAAGCTGAGTCTGCTAGAAATAGCTAAGCTGTTTGCTGCCATCATACACTTATGAAGTCCTCTACAGTTGTTCATTTTAAGTAATGACAGTAATTTTATTGTCTGTATTGCTGTTAGGGCTGACAGAAAAGTAGCAGAACAGCATCAGCCTTTATTCTCTTACATGAAGAAGAATGTGGTTTTAAAGCAGGCTTGTTACAGTGAGCAGTGTTGCACATTCACTTGTACAAGGAGAGGACACAAACACTCTGTGAGGGAACTATGCAAATGTATTTATCCACTTGAAATAGTTGGATACCTTTTTCAGATGACAGGGAACAAAGTGGAACAGGGGAATTAGGGAGCACCAGAAGGAACATGCTTGCTTACAGAAATCTGCTTAGAAGAGGAGCCAGGAAATTTAGGTGCATAGGAAAAGCCTGCTCTTTCTCATATCCATTCCCTGTGTGTCTGGCTCCATCTTAAATCCATACAGTGCTGAAGTGGCCACATGTATGGGCCTAGTCTCCCTTCCTAGCAGCAACACCTTTATTGGTATAACAATTTCTGCCCAAGCCAATACTCTGAGAAAGTCTCTGCATAAAATACTTTGCGTGGGTTCAGCCCGAGGGATAGAACTTGCAGAAGTTTGCAATGAGAAGGGCCCTTTCTCAACTGTCTCCACAAACAGAAAAAAACTCTATTTGAAATAGAATCTGTGAGCCCCGTGACTCTGGTTACTCAGCATTGTTGGATGATAACACACTGCAGCTAGGAAACTGAAGTGCTTCAGGCTTCCAGAACTCGTGTAGTCAGGGGTCTCTCTTTTGCCATTTAAGGCAGTTGTTTGCACTTCTCTGGGTGTCTCTTCTCCCCTTCTTCCCTCCACCCATATTCAGAACAAACTAAGAATCTCTTTATGTAATAAGTATGAGTTATGGCATCATTCTGTGTAGTTTATGACAAGCAACTGCATGGTCTAATTTAATAAATGCTATGCTGTAATTACAGGCTTTCCTTTTCCTATTAGCTCTTCCCTTTAGTGAATCTGGCACTGACTGAAGCTGAGGAAGAAGAGTGCTTCGGGGAAGGGAAGTAATGATGACAGCTTCGGAATGTTTTTAAATTGACTCCCACGAGCTCTCATGTTTTTGATTGCTGTTGTAAGATTCCTTCTCCATACAAGGCTTATGCATCAGCAGAAAATGCATTAAACATTAATTGCTCAACATGAAGTAAACAGGGTTTTGGGGGGGGAATTCTGGTGTTTTTCTTCCCTCTGTAAAAAGAGGAATTAAAGACCCCAGAAAACCCCCCAACAACCACACTCACACATTCCCAGGAGTCTTAACCCATACACAGATAGTAGCTATAGCACAGCAGGGATGAAAAATATAAAATACATTGCTATACTAATTGTTAGATTGGGGTATTAATTTTGTAAGGTATTCCTTCTCATGAATACGTGTATCTTCTTTTAAGGCATGTATAAAGTGTTGAGATCCACAGCCAGTTAGTTCCAACTACAAGATGATTCTTTTCTATTCTTATGAGTTTTTGTGTTTTGTATATGCTGACCATCATCATTAGGAGTTCTCATCTCTGGGGCAAGCCCCATAATGCCTTGAATGAACATCAGTACCACAACCACAAGTACAGGCAGCACTGTGGGAATGGAAGGAGAAGCTGTGAATGCAAACTCTGACTAATTGCTCATGTAAGTGAGCAGCAGAAATGTGACTCAGGACTCTTCAAAACCTCCAGTTGGGGAACTGTGGCTTCTTCTTGCAGGTGCCCTTGCAGGTGCCCTGGTAGTCTGCTTTATACACTTGTTATTGTGACAGCTTGCCTACACTGCTGTCCCAAAATAAGTTTCCTAAATGTATATTTAATTTAGTTCTGGAATTAATACTGTACATCGTTTTGAAAAGGAAAAGAAAGACTTATGTTTCCAGTCACCTTTATTTCACTAGAAAAGTATAAATTACCATCATAAATACAGATAACACCAGTATAAAAATTAGATTCTCATTTATAAAATAAATACTAAAAGGCAAAGCCACAGGTATCTCCAAATCCCATTACCAAGATGATTTGAATCTACACCACAGAAACCATTCATCAAGTGCTTAATTAAAAATGATGTTCAAAATGCAGTAAATACTGCTTCCTATTCAGTGCTTGTTGAAGTGAGTTACTACTGACTCAAAGCAAAGTATTTGTTCTAACACTTACTTGGAACTATCAGACTCCCCTGTCTGTATGACTCTATGTGTAGTGTAATTGAATATACTCTCCAGATAAAAAGCAAGTACCTGCTTCAATAGTGTTTCTTACAAGTTGCCAGTGCAGTAGTTTCAATTTGTTTACTTTTGTCTACATCCAAAGATAAACAGACCAAGTTAATTTTATCCAAGAAGTGCAGAAATAATAGTAGCAATTTTGTCACATCTGAGCTAACAGATCATTTCACCAGTTAATATTGTTAAAAGGCAGATAAATACAGGGTTTGTTTCATAGAAACAGAAAAATGTTCCTTTTAGTTAGGTAAAGGACACCTATTTTTCAAAAGTAGTGTTTTTTTCCCCTCACAAGTACCATAAAACTTCTGGCTCAATAAGGCCATACTGGTCAAGTTAAAAGTACCTCTAGTTCAGAATCCTGTTTGACAGGACAATAGAAGGGGCTTGGGAACAGTCTAGGAGCAATCTCTCTGCAAAGAGACCTTGACAATTTAGAGACAGGCAATCACCAACCCTAGGAAGTTCTACAAGGGAAAGTGCAGGGTTTGGCACCTGGGATGGGGCAGCCCTGGCTGTACAGACAGACTGGGGAACGAGGGGCTGGAGAGCAGTGCCATGGAAAGGGACTGGGGGAAAGTTGGAGTCCAGGGAAAGTTGAACATGAGCCAGCAGTGCCCTGGCAGCCAGGAGGGACATCCCTGTCCTGGGGGGATCAGGAACAGCATGACCAGCTGGGCAGGGGAGGGGATTGTCCTGCTCTGCTCTGAGCTGGGGCTGCCTCACCTCGAGTGCTGGGGCAGTTTGGGGTGCCATGGTATAAAACTGACATTGAGCTGTCAGAGAGGGTCCAAAGGAGGGTCACAAGGATGAGGAAGGGTCTGGAAGGGAAGCCATGAGGAGTGGCTGAGGTCACTTGGTCTGTTCAGCCAGGAGAAAAGGAGACTGAGGGGAGACACTGTGGTCTTCAACAACCTCACTGAAGGAAGCAGAGGGGCAGGTGCCCATCTCTTCACTCTCATGACCAGTGACAGGACTCAATAAAAAGCATGAAGCTGAGTCAGAGAAGGTTTAGGTTGGGTATCAGGGAAAAGGTTTTCACCCAGAGGGTGTTTGGGCACTGGAACAGCTCCCCAGGGAAGTGGTGACAGCACCAGCCTGGCAGAGGTCAAGAAGCTGTTAGACAATGCTCTCAGGCACAGAGTGTGCTTGGGGATGGTGCTGTACTGGGCCAGAACTTGGACTTGATGATCCTGATGGGTCCCTTCCAACTCAGCACATTCTATGATTGTAACAGATTACTAGAATGCTCTTCTAGCCTCTGGCCACTAATGACACAGGGCTTCCTGATATCTGGATTTTTCATCTGTACTGTCTAGTGGATTTTTTAATCCACGTAAAGTTTGGGCTTCAGAATCCCTGTTTCAGAGAGCCTAAAAGGCTCTACCCAATTACCTAATTTAGGTTTTTTTGTTGTTGGGGTTTTTTCTGCTTTGGTACTGCCACTAGTGTCTGCAATACTTTTTCCTTATACACCATTAAGCAGCTCCTTTTCTCTCACAGCTCGTGCTTTCTTTGCTTTCTTGCATTTACACAGAACCACTGGAAGGACAATGGCAAGAGTGATGACTGCAACTGCTATCACTGCTAGGATGATAAAGACTTCTGTTCCATATTCTGTAGGGAAAAAAAATCCAAGATTCAGTTATCAGAACCCACAATGCCACGGTGCTACAAACTCTTAGCACTCATTCCACTGAATGAAAAAATGCTTTCTATATTTCACAGTCTCACAGAAGTGGAGTTACCACTTCAGTGTGAGCTGAATACATTTTAACATGAATTTGTTGAACTGAAGTAAAACTTTATTTCACCTGGTTCACTCAAGGTTTTAATCTAGTTTAGTTAGTGCAATAAAGTACCATGCTAACATCGTAAGAATGAGTCAAACCATTCTCCCTGCCAGTACATTATTTCTGTCCAAGTGAAAATCTATTCTAGGTTATAAGCTAGAAAACAACAAGAGAAGATTTTTCTATTTAAATTGAAATGAAATTGCAATTTATCACTTTTGTGGAAAATTTCCTGGATAAGAAAGCTAATTTGAGTTCATTTGCCATTTTAGAAGAGCTTCTATAGAGTGCAAATATTTTTACCCAGGGAGAAGAAAGATACAGTACAGCAATGTGATATTATTTAAATAATAGTGATTCAATTTATATTGAAGAAAGTGTTATCCAAGTGGCTAGTCTGAAATGGCTGGCTGATTCACTTACACTTGCTAACTTATTTACCAGTAAAGAAGTCTATCTGCCAACCTCTGACCTTGGAACAGGAAAGAAAGTCTTATACTCATCATCTGCTTTTGGCATAAACTAAAGGTCAGTTCATACTACAAGTAAATGGACATGCAGGTTTCCAGCACTGCTATGTTTTAGAGCTAACCCTTCAAGCCCTTACTAGGACACCTGCTATTGGAAGGATCTGAGGAAAACAATTGGAAAGAAAAATGGAGCTGAAGGCTAGTGATAAGATCTGGAACCTCAGACATCAGTCATCAACTCAGACAATTTAACCAAAACAGTTGGGCAAAACCCTAAAACCAGCTCCAACTAACTAAGGATGGTGGACTCTTACTTAAATTGAGTTCTTCCCATGAGTTTCCATATTCCAGCTGTGTATTCTAACTTACACAGTAAATAGCTTATTTCATAGCACCATCACAATTTAAAGACATGGGTTTTTTGTTAGAATATTAAAGACTGAGTGTTAAATGTCACCCAATACTCACCATCTAAGATATTCCTTCCCACATTGGTACAGAGCACCATGCTTTCTTGGCCATAGCGGTTTTCTCTGCGGGAGGGAATGATTCCCTGGACATAGAAGCAATAGTTCTTCCCACTGTCAACACTTACTTCAAAATTATGGCTTTTTGTCGTTACATCTTTCTGTAAAGGAAAAAATATTTCAAGTGACAGCTCTTAAGGTAGCACAGAAATTGTGTAACTATACAGAATGTAACAATTATAACAGGACAAAAAAATAGAGCTAGACCTTACCTTTCCAGAACTTTGATCTTTCCAGTAATAGAGTTTGTATTCCAGGTCATGCTGGAAAATATCTTGAACGCTTTGAAAGCTTCCATTAAGAAATACATATGGTGTAAGTGGATCTTTGAACACAACATTCAGTTTGGAACCTTCTTGTGAGTAATCCTTTATCTCTGGTTTTCCAATAATAGCTAAACAGAGATTTTTAGAATTTAAAAAGTGACATAATCTTTTATATATGACGTGCTCTTTTTCCTTCCTCCCTCCATTACTTTCCCTCCTCAAATCTATTACAAGTTTATGAAGCGTCAGTGAAGGCCTAGATTGTAAACAAGGATCTTTACCTAGTACATAATATTAACTAAATGGTCCACTGAGTGCAGTGAGAAACAAATGGTAACAACAGGGAAAGCTTTATGCCTGAATATCTTCTTCCCCAATATCAGCAGGGTGACTGTAAGAACCTATAAAAAAACCCTTTAAGCTCAATCTAAACCTTGTCTAAATCAACAGAAGTAATCTTGAAAAGAAATCTATAGTAATATTTGATTGGCAATCCTACTTACTCTGACTATAAGGTGTAAATTTTTCAGAGACTGCAAAGGGTGGCTCTTCAAAATTATCCATCTCTGCAGGCATTACAGACAGTATGTGTGCTGTATAGGTCTCCTTTACATTCCTGAGTGCATCAGTAACATCACACTCTGTTTCTGATGTCAGTATGCATTTTCTCTTTACGTCAGATGTCCGCCTGAAAAGAGCAAGAAAGAAGAGTTAACACTTTCAAACCAGACACATATATAGTATATCTTTAGATATGTTGAAAAACATTTTTCCCCTCAAACTGTATAGATTTCCCTCATCCAGTAGAACAGTCTTGCAGGTATTAGGCTAAAAGGAGAAGAGAAAACCTCAAAAGCCACTATCCTGTACAGCTGTATTTCACAATTCAAAGCAGAATCAAGTAAATCAAGTATGATTGATATTAATTACAGAAATATGCTATAGGACCCATATATGAATTAAAAATTCAATCTTTTATATTAATTGAATAGAAACCATAACTAGTTCTGATTTTGTTTTTTTGTTTTTCTGCAGTTGCAGAATGTATTTTTAAAAATATAAGATGCATAAATCATTTTGAAGGTGTTACCCTTGGTGCATTTGAAAACTTTTGCCTTAAGAAACATCAGTTTTTATAGGAAGCTCCACTGACACTGATTGTTTATTGTGACGTCTCCACGTAGAGATAATTTGGTTTTGCATGTATGCAGATGCCACTAAGAACCAGACAGTAGTAGCAAATTTCGATGCAGCATTACAATTTAAAAACACTGACAAAAAGCAGGACCCGTGCACTTCTCTTGATTTTTAAATGATAGAAAACAGGTCCATTTACTTGCCAAGTAGCAACAAGACTATGAAAAAAGTGTTAATTTCTCATTTTACTTCCTCATAAGAAGGAACAAAAAAGCCAGTTTAGATATTACTCCTTCAATTCTTTTCCCTCTTTTTGCCGGTGAATTCAGGAGAGCAAAAATTGTGTGATCTCAGCTGGAAGAGTGAGTGATGACTGTTTGAATGTTAACAAATAGGCTGGTTTTCCTCAAAGTAGATGAAGTGTCAAGTTTTAGAGTCACCTGAACTCCCTTCTCACTTCATCAGATTTCTTTTGTCACAGATCAGTTAGGGACAGTACCACAAAAGATGCACTGAAAAGGGACAGAGGTTTGATATTTGTGATGAAACAAATGTACTTTGTAAATATACATACACAAGAAAGCAAACATTTAATCCCACTTCCCCCAGAACAGCAACTTCAGACAAAAAAGGTGCCTCTGCTGCAGACCTACACCTGATTCTATACTGAATCTTGGGCAAATAGATTTCAATTTTTTGCAAGCAAAAATCTCTGGAAAGAAACTCCAGATTCAAAAATGTAATAAAATTTGTTCTGCTAAGTATGTGCTTATAAGTCCATTAATCTAATCACTCTCTTAAAGAATGTAAAAGCACATTAAGCCATTACACTGGTATTTCACTGTTAGTCATGAAAAACACTAATTTTTATGCCACTTTTAGAAACAGTAGAGACTACATTACCACTTTTTCATTAATATGTAGGAAGTTTGATGATGTGTTTTCCCTTCAGGGCATGTTTAATAATGCTCTGTGTATTAAAATGGGAGCTAAAACCATTTAGCACAGATTTATTACTGAACGTCATGGAAGGTTTTGTGCAGTTCTGAAGGAGGCATTAGGCACTTCACATAAGCTGGCTATGTTTTATGTCCACAGTATTTTACAGCTTACATAAAACATTATATCAGAGGAAGTCTTGACAGAGGTAGACTAACAAAGGTAATTTTTAGTATTACCCAGCAAGACAAAATTATTAACTACTGTGATTCACCAATTAGAATAAAATGCAGACTCATTTATTAGAAGCCTCCCAAGACTGAAGACACAAGTCCAGACACCTTTAAAGACATAAAAAGGTGAAGTTCTGTCTAATATGTGGTATGTATCAACTCTTTCAAAATATCCTGGCTGGGTCTCTTGAGCAGCACCAAACCTGAGAACTGAAATACTGACCTAAAACTCATCTCACCATTTCGGAATTGGGCAAAAACAGAAGTCTAAACCTGAAGAAGTATTAATACCAGAAGTATTAACATCTGGGATGGCAATTTTCCTAAATCCTAATGTTTGGGCGCCTTTTCTGTTACATTCACTTTCAGAAATATTCAAACACGCTCTCTTTCCATTTTTTTCAATTGCCATTAATGAACATATCATGGTGTTATCTACTTACCCATGTATTTCTACAGTATAGAAGTAGCCTGATGGTTTTGGTTGCCACTGCAGTATAGTTTTAAAATTGATTGAAGACCAAGTTATATTGACTGCTGTTGGTAGTTCTTCATAGCCTTTAAATACAGAGAAGAAAAGAGTGCCATCAGTCATATTCTATATAATTCCTGTTTCCCTGCAGTCATTGTTCAGTTAAATGAAGCAGTTGCCGTTAACTGCAACTTGGAAACCTTATGAAAAGACTGCTCATCTTACTAAAGGAATGTGTCCCAGCAGAAGTGAAAAACGAGAAGAAAATTATTTTCTGTCTTGTAACTTCGAAATTGATGAGTTAATTTGGAGTTGTGTTTAATGCTTCCTTTTTGATCCAAGACCTCTGCAGAAGATAGAAAAGCTTGAACATGCACGAGAATGTTCAAGCGCTGAACAAAAGAGGCATAGCTCAAAATCGTCCCTAGTTGTATCTGCTGCAGAAAGCGTTAGCTCCTGGATTCCCGTTTACATATTTTGGAAAGATAAAGTCTTTTTAAAAAGCAGTGGTTACCCTACACACCTACAATATCTCAGAGGGATGAACTCGTGTCCGCCTCAAGCAGATGGGAGGCCAGCCACAGCTGCTTCGGGGAAATGCCTGGGACGAAGCCGGATGGGAAAACCCCTCGCAACCCTGTAACCTCTGGAAACCCCTCGCTGTTCACCTTCTCTATCTCTCCGACAAGCTCGGAGAACAAGGGGAGGAAATCTTGCGACTTCACTGCAGCCGCCCCGCTCCCCAGCACGGCCGCGGCCAGCGAGGAACCCGCGGCAGCGCGCAGACCGGCGGCGGAGCGCGGCTGAAGCAGGGTCGGCCAATGTCGCTGTCCCCGTCCCGCCAGCGCGGGGCGGCTCTCCGCGGGCTCCCGCAGGGACACCCCGTCCTGGGGCTCCGAGGGACCGATCCCCGGCACCGATCCCTCCCATCCGCTCCATCCGCCCGTCCCGGGGCCGTCACTCACCGGCGGCGGCCAGGCGCCACAGCAGCGCGGTGAGCAGCAGCGCCGGTCCCGGCAGCATCCTGGGCGCGCTGAGGGAGCTGCGGCGGGAGGCCTCCGCCGGCATATATGGAGCAGGGCGGCAGAGGCGGGACTGAGGCCTCGCCCCGGAGCCGCCCAGCGGGGGCGAGGGGACGGAGCACGGCGGAAGCGCTGGGACACCGCCGGGTTGAGCAAGCACAGCGGGGGATCTTCGAGGAAAGGGAGGGAGGGGCGCTGAGGGACGGACGGACGGACGGACGGACGGACGTGTCCCGCGGGCTCCAGCCTCGCCGCCGCGTCCCCCGGCGCAGGCCGAGCTGGACGTGAGGGGACACCTGGGCATGCCTGCGGTCCGTGTTCCCCTGCGGGTTTGGTGTCATCAGGCACTTGTACCAGCCCTCCCTTCTCTTCTTGGAATGCTGGTGAAACTGGACACCTGTGGATAGCCAGCTTCATCCGCTGCAATCCTTTAGCTGGCTGTCGAGGGACACCCCAGCTCGGAAGTGGCTGCTCTCTGGGGAAGCTGGTCATGCAGAAGAGATGTTGTGTTAAGTAACTCTGATCCCGTACATTCTGAAGGGCTGAATATGTCAGCCCTTGCCTCAGCACACAGGACATTGGACACAACTGCTCAGCTAGATCCCATCCTCTATCCCCTCACACCGTGCATAGTGAACTCTGCCAAGGCTCATCGGTCACACAGAAAGTAAGTTTCAGGTGTTCAGAGCTTAGTACCTTACCTCTCCTATAAACCAGGGGCTCTTAACCCTTTTCCCACAGGGTCACATTGGGAAGGTATGCTACTTTCAGAGGAGCAGGGGATCTGTTTCTGACAGGTTTCCGAATCCCAGCCTTGGCGCCAGGCTCCGGGCTGTGCGTGGCGGTCACGGTGTCCCCTAAGGCCTCGCCCAGGCGGGGGCTGTGGCTCTGTGTAATGCTCACGCTCTAGAGGGAGCTGTGCTCGCAGGAGCTCAGGACCGCCGCAGGAAGGTGGAAAATAGACCACGTAGCAGAACCTGTGTCATAATTCAGGGGGACATACGTGTTTATAGACTTAGACTGACTCTTCTTTTTATTTTAATGCTGACTTGGTACAATGTACGTGGATCATGTAGGTAAGAGAAGAAGACTAATGGAGAAGTTGCATATTTAATTACCTTTAATTTTCATGGTTGACACATACTTGTCTGCAAGCAATCGGTTCTCTCTCATAATGCAAAATAAATGCATATGGAACAAACTACAATATACATTCAACCAGAGTCTGCATCAGAATTCATGTAATTCTAAGGCGCACCTAAACCCTTGATTTTTAAGTTATTGGCATCCCTTCATTAAAATCCAGCCATACACCTTCTCTTTTTCCTGCTTTGTTTTTGATCAAATTTAAGCACTGTCTGTATGTAGTTGTACGCTAACATTACAGCAGCCAAAAATATTGGATGCCTTTAACTTGGTGTGGAGTATGGATCTTGTGTGTCTAGATTTTCAAGATGGTGACCTTATAAGATCACAGTGAATTTTCAAAGGACTTTAAAAAGAGAAACAGTATGCGCATGTTTAAAGAAAGAGATGATTATATAAAACTTTAAAATCACCTTTAGGCTTTAATTCCACTTAATTTCATGTAGTTAAATCACAAAAGATGGAAAGTGAGTGAGCGGTGATTTCCAGTTTTTATGCAGGTAAAATCGGGATCCCCTTCTCCTGCCCATTCCTTCTTGTAACCTTATTCCAGTTTCCAGCAAGGTGTTTCAGTGTTCACTAACACCAGGCTCTTAGATGTTCTTCTCGCTGCAGTGTGAGAGAAGGAGGACACCAGTTTGCCAGAGCTGATCAGGTTGGCATGGCAAGGGTGTGATGGAAAAGGGAGAAGCACTGAGGTGAGGAGCTGCTGCCACCTCTGCTCTGCTTTCTTTTCTTTGGCCAAGAGCAGATTTGACCACAGAATGAGAATTGCTCAGCACTGCCTGGCTCCAGGCACCAACTAGTGTGGGAGAGGAGAGGAACCTCACACAGCCTGACATGGGCTGAATCCTCTGAAGTCTGCTCAGCAGCCAGTGACTTAACTGTGACATTCTGGTCACATTTCCTGCCCACTTTATGGTATTTCAACAGCTTATTGAACATAGAAAAGTTGTGCCTTATTTCAAACATGTGTTGCTACATGCAGGCGAGCCTTCTGCTGACGTAGAGCTTTGGCAATTTGTCTAGAAACTTAGTATTTGGTTTCCAGAGTGGAATTCCAAAATGTAGGCATCGTCTCTGTACATGCCTCTAACCCATTTAGTCATCCTGTGGTCATTTTACAATTAGCTGAGAAAAAATTCATTCCTAAGGTGAAGTACATATTTTCCTAGTGTAGGCATCTAAAGCAAGTCAAATGAATCTATTCCAGTGTTGAAATAAATGGCACATTTCTATTGATGGAGGTGAGGATCTTGCTGTGACTTTTTAGAATATGTGGGAGACATGCAAGAACACAAGCCTGACTCCACAATTTAGTTTAGATGACCTCTTGCACTCTGTGACGTCTTCATTCTGGTGAACTGGGTGGAATCATGCTTGTTCCCCATTTGGAAGGTTTGCCAGAATGCAAGAAGATTCTACAGAATTTCTTTCCTTGATATGTATGCTATGGAACCAATTGATTATGGGAAAAGTGAAGAGAAAAGCAGAACTGAATCTGTGAAACTCCATTTTTTTAAAGACATGCATGTATTTTTTTTTACCATATGACCTGCCAAGTCTCTAAACTGGTTTGCTTAGAGAGAGCTGCAAATAATTCTTTGCTTAGCAAAGCAATTGCCACATCATGTTTTCTGTACTGTCATATATAATTATTGAAGTAGAATGCCTCAGGTGACATCAGTGACAGATTGGTTTCTTTACGCTGATGGTTTTGCAAGACTGTGAGTAAAATTTTGTAATAGTAATTAATGTTTTGAAATTTTGTAGTGCTATAAAATATTCACCACTCCTTGCTAACATAAAAGTCAGCAATATCATTGTATCCAATAGTGCAAAATTTACTTGTGTGAACAGGATTTAAAATCACTGAGAACTTTGTCCACAATGTAATTGCTTCTGATATTTATCTTAAATTTAAATCTTTGTTTAATTTGTTGTAATGACCCATATGATTGGGTAGATAATGTAATTATACAATTAATTGTATTTCATTAGAAATCCCAGAAGTTTAGATAACAACCTGTGACTTGGTACTTGCTTTCATAAATATCTTAGCATTTCTCTTGCAGAGCTGCTTTATCATAAATACTGTGTTATAAATGCATACACAAACTCACAAATGCCACTGAGAAATAGTATTTGTAATTAAGACGACTTGTATTATGTTGTAAAATTAGTTACTAAGTTCCCTTTTTGATGCACAGAAACTTAATTAGTATAGTCTCCCTTCAGTGAGCAAAGTCATTAAACCAGCGTAATGGAGTGAAGTATCAACTTTTATACCTAAAAAGTGTGTTTTTCCCTGAAATCTTGGCACCAATGAAAATCCCAGTATCGTGAATTCCTTGTGAATCCCTGATTTTCTTATTACCTAAACTATTATAAATTATTCCATGATTCTAAAGCTACTGTATGATTTTATAAAATCACATGTAGCTTAAGAGAAAATAATAAAGTTTCACTGGGATAGAACTAGTTAAAATTTAAATCCAGTTCTGGCATTAATGGATCTTCCTTCCACTTGTTGAAAAAAAGTAATGAATAAACAAAATTGATAGAAAAATCTAAATTAGCAAGAGATTTCTTACGGGGAATCACAGGTACAATACTAATTTCTCGTTGATAGTAGAAATCTTGAAGTGAATATTTGTATGTTTTTCTGATATTCTGCTTTCGGAATTTGTGTTGTTATCACATTGGTCTTACACACTTCTCACTTACCATGTGGATACGTTAAAAAGAGACACTGGCACAGGAACAAATCTCATGGGAGTGTTTGGGTCTGGATGGGCTCTGGGATCCTGTGTGGAAATGATGCTTGCCTGGGAGGCAGGACAGGCATGCCAGGGAGGGAGGCTTTGAGCCTTTTCCACTCTGAAAATTCTTGTCAACATTGCTTTGGTGTTACCTCCAAGTTCCTGTCTCTCACTCACAGGATGATGTGTGATGCATTTATTATCCTTTTCAAAACCTTGTTTTGCAGCACTATTTCATGAAAAAGAATTTGACCAACGTATTTGTGTGTATTTTATTTCTGTGATCTTCAGCAATGCCTTGGGGCAAATAAGATCATGTAAATGAAAATTGAAACCACGCTTTGGCTGATTTGATGCATGGAAGACTTCTGAAAGTGAGTGGCTACAGCAGTAGCACAGCTGTGCTGTGAGGAGTGCCAGGGTGCTGCTCTGGGGCTGTGAACAGCTGGGTTTGTTTACTAGTGACACTCTCCTGCTAGAGGACAAGCAGTTACAAAATTCATAGTAAATGTCACTGGAGCACAACAGAAACTATGGAGACAGAGACACTAAATTGTGTCAGTTCCTTCTGTGCCCAGAGGCTTTAGTTTAGCCAAACCAAAGAGTTACAAGAGTGAATTTTTTGTTTAACACCGTGATGCAGACTGTCTTCCCTTTATTCCAGGTGTTCCATCCCAGCTGTGAAGTATCCTTTTGGGGTATTTAGTTTACCCTGTTATATCTTAATAACATAAATTAATCTATGGATATCCCTCATAAAATTTATTTTTCCCAAGTGCAACTACCAGACCTTATTTATTGAGGTTTTCTTCTCATGCCTGAGTTTGTGAGGAAGAGACCGAACTTAAAAAAAACCCCAAAAACAACATAAATATTAAATAAAAATAAATGAAACTTATTTAAAAATTGGCAAGTACATTAACAGTAACCTCCTTTTTTTCATATTTAATCCAGTCTCAGCTCATGACTCTTTAAATTTCAGGATTGAAATAAATCCATTTTACTAGACAGTAATTTTTAACTATTAGTAAAACTTGTTTCCCTTTCTCATAGATTGTTAAAAAATACAGACTTATTAATATTAGATGTGACATATATAACTTCTCAGTGAAGGTAGTGCTAGTCAAATTCAGTGTTCTTTAAAAATATTTGGTATGAGCACGCCTTGAAGGTTAGGCAATTACATGGGTAAAGTAAACAAAGCTGCAGTTTGAACAAATGTGGTGCCTAGGTTGTCATTAAACCTATTCTTAGGAACTGTGAGAGAGGAAAAGGTAAACAGACTTTGCCATTGTAATGCTTAATCTTCGTGTAAAATGGCTTTCTCTTTTGGAGAAATTTGATACAACAAAAACTTTGTTCTCTACTAACCAGCAAAATTAAATTGAGCTCCTTTAATATCCTGCATCTCTGTTCTTTGACATTACATTACGTTGTTGATGCTGCCTTTTTTGCTTTGGTGGGAGTCAGTAGATTAAAGATAACTGAAAAATGGATCAGATTAGCTATTGGAGAATAATTCTGGATTTGATAATCATACATAATCAATCTGCTACACCAACACAACACTATCCAAAGGCTGCAAGAATTATCTATTTAACTTGATATAATTGCTCACAGCTTACTGAATAATTAAATGTCACTGTAAAGTTACATTTTTTAAAAATGATACAACACTGTAAACAAGACATAATATCTACTGAAATTAGTATACTTGTGTCCCCAGTGTCAGACTTGAAATTTTATTTTCAAGGAACAAAGTTAATATTAAAATACATAAAAGGCTAATACAGCACAATTTCAGCTGAGTTCATCATCATGACAAGAAAGAGTGAATTTTACTTCACTGTAAAATGTGAAGTATTTTACTGTGAGATAGAGGGATTTGATTCTTACTGTCCTTTGATGCCAGTTATTGTTGACACAATACTGGCAGAGATCATATCACTTACTAGATATTTTCTGCCGCTTTGGGCTGCTTGTCAACTCAAATTACAGAAGGCAGTGTAAACAACTTAAAATTTTAGCCCTGACAAAAAAATACATGCGAAGGGAAGGACATTACTGCTGCTAATCAGTTTCCTATTTGTCCAATATAAAGAGAAAGAAATATCTTAGATTTAAGGAGAGGATCTGGAGGAATTTTCTCAAGTATCCCTACACTATTTTTTACAGACATACTCATTCTCTGTCTTTGAATGCAAGAACAATTTTAATTCAGCCAGTTTAAAGGCAAGATGACTACAGCATAAATTGCTGCTAACTGAGGCATTACATTCCTGTGTGTGGAGCAACCCTCCCGTAGCAGCCAGCAGTCAAATACATTCTTTCACCATATCAGGGGCACAGAGTACACAGAATGCACTTCCAGTGACTGTGAGAATTGATTTAGGATTTAGTAAAGAAGGGCTGAGGAGAAACATCCAATGAACTAGCATTTAGTGAGAAAAGCTGTGTGGTTTGTAGCAAAGGGCTGAATGTTGAATCCTGGAAGTCTCAAGGATTTTAAAACAACTGTGTCATTATATTTTGTATTTTGATGTGTTAGGAGTCTAGTTAGGGTCTCTTGTAAAGCTTGAATGCTGGCATTCCAAACTAATCCAACAGCTACACTGCCTTTGAACACGTAGCTGTTGGATTAGTGGTGCTTAGAGCTTTGCGAGTGTAATTGAAAAGAATGTAAAGGACATAGAGGAAATATGTTCTTACATTGAGTGTTTTCCTTAGAACAGAGAAAAAAACTACAAATTAATAACACTGATCAGTTATGTGGACTTTCATCTTACTTTAATCACAGCTAGATAGTCTAGGATTTTAAGTTTGAAAAACTGATTTTATTTTGGTCCAGTTATCTTGTTCTTTCCCCATGATATTTAACTTCAAAATAACATCAGACTAGTTTTTGTTTCCTAATATCTGTCTCCATTACCTAAACCACAGTGACTCCTGCTGATACTCACAGGAACATCTTGGACTGTGTATCTCTTCCCCTCACCCCCTAATTTGGTTCCTTTGGATTTGGTTCCAAACGGTGAGGTTGGTGTCTGACTGGTTCAGCAGTTGTTAAAATGGAAGGAAAGACATCTTTCAAATGAAGAGTAAATACTCCTTGGCAATCTAACACATCTAGAAAGTCAAAGCCATCCTGTAAGATTCCAGTTGCAAACTTAGGCTCCTTGGTGCTTTGGTGAAGCGGTAGTAAGGACTATGTCTGCTGGTGGCAGGTACCCAGGTTAGTGCAAACTGAAGTGCTATTGCTTTTCCAAATGCTGCATGCTTTAAGGGGTTTTATAAACTTAAAGCTAACTTGCATTTAGACAAAAATCAGAACTATATACTTTTAAAATAGAATGATATAAGACATAACAAAAATGAAAATTCTTAGCAAAGTTGTGTACTCATTCTTTCTTACAAAACACAGTCCTGTCCTCTAGGTTCATGCTTTTCCCCACAATCTTTCATGGGCTGCAGTAAACTTGAAGAGATCATTTGGGTTTCTAGGAAAAAAAAATTGAAATCAGCTGAAGAATTTGCTTTATATTAATTTCCCAATCTTCTCAGCAGTCTTCTATTCTCTGCTTTTACTGCAGGCTCCTCCTCGCTATGCCTCTCATTCATTCTTTTTCTTCTTTTCTTTTTAGCATAACATGATGTACAAGACAAAAATAGGACTGCTTGACTTGTATGTATGTCTCCTTTTCTAACTTCTCAGGAAACCAATAACGCTAATGTTCAAAGAGTATGCAAAGCAGGGATGCAGAGCAGTCTTCCCCTGTTAATCAGTGCAATTGTTTTCACCTTGTCTTTTGGCAGAGGGACACAAGAAGGGAGAAGTAAATAGAGCAAGGTTGAGTCTGATAATAATGCAGAAGCATATTTACATTCACTCAGGTATATAGATACAGTGCAATGCCTCGTTCTGAATCACATACCTGCATGTCCAGAAGTTAATCTTGTTGGAGGTAGTTCCAATTTTCTAGTGCAAGTCCTAGATGCAGAGGAAAAAACTGACTGTACAGCTTGAATAGCTTCTGCATAGAAGATGCCTTTGTTCCAATAAGGGTCATGGTGTGCACTGGGTCTTAACACAATCACCACTCCCTGTGCTAGCAGCACATTAGTTTTTGAAAGATATAGAAAGATTTGGAAAGATTTAGCTAGATGCAGGTAGCTTTGCGCTTGTTTGTAAATAATCTATAGAATCTGTGCTGATCTTTTCCTTTATCAAATACAATATTGTGCAATATTGCAAAACACTGAAGGCAGATAACAGTGTACTGATTAATTAGCAGTCCCAAGAATAGTAAGAAATCTTTAGACCTGCTACTGCAGTCCTTGATTGTGTTTCTATTTTCCTGCCTTTTTTGTTTCATGATCAGCCCTGATAAATTTTCCTGAAATGCTTTAGAAAAAAGAAGCCTGTATTATCATCTAGATTACCAAATTCCAACCTTAAATATTACTTTATTTTGTTAATAACTTTGTTGGAGCTTTAAGATCTTCAAAATATTTCAGTTAAACCTGAAACCTGGCTAGGCAAACAAAATCTTGAACTGCATTTCTCAGATGTTTCACAGGATGCTTTCCTCCCTCCCTCCTCTTATTCTGAGAAGCATGCTTGACATAGACACCTTTGACAAACAGCAGAGGCTTGAGCTGAGATTGTATCACCTTGGAATTTTAAAATCTCAGGAGGAATTTGAACTCGAAGTGTTACCTTTTCAAAGTACTGCCAGGCAGAGATAAACATTCAGTGGGGGAGGTGGAATTCCAGTTCGAGAGGCCAGAATTGGCTGAATTTCAGTTTCCAAACTCTTTTAATATAGTATTTAAACTCTTGCTGCACAATTCTGCTTAAACCCAGACTGCTATCTTGTCTTGAGTCCAAAGCTATGTCCCCAGAATCTGAAAGATTGTATCCAATTCTTCTGTTCTGGTTCAGTATTTCTAAATACTTTATAGATTCTCTTCCAAACCCCAAACTTGTTCAAAGTTCAGTGTTTATTCTTTGTTACTTGTTTGAAAAGACTGAATGAATTAATTGGGAAGACATGTTTAGTGGTGTGGAANGGCTCCAGCTGTTTTAGCTTCCTACTCAGCCTCTTTATGATAAAGATTATGCTACTCCCATTTTCTGGGAAAGAAAGGAGGGCGCACCAAGAACTGGAACTCAGACACTTTTAGAATATAAATACAGCCTGCTTTGCTCATGAATTGACTAATGCATTGCTCGGTGATTCACTTGAACCAGGATTCTGAGAAACAAAAAATACTAGACTCACAAAGGCTTTTATGTGCTACTTGAAAGGAAGAATGGGGTCAGACACTTTTTTGAACTAAATCTTGATGACACAGGAGAAATTTAAAGTCAAAAGAAACTAACAGAACTATGCAGGGTAATATATTTTCTTGCTGCCAGGAAAGAAACAGGCAAGCTTTGTTCTGCCTCTTTGGGTATTTTGCCGGCAGTCAGTAGTGTAGACTCCATTTGAGAAAGACAGACAGAGGACCAGCTTTATTAGTCTCTTTTGCTACCTCCCCCATCGCTGTCTCTTGTAACTTACATTCATAACTTGTTCTAATTTAATTCTGAAGGAAAACTATTTTTAAGAACGAAAATTGCAGCTAAAATGCTCTTAAGTTAAACTGTCACCCTGGTGTCCATAACAGCTCTATATTTTGCCTTGATCACTTGACAAATACAGCATGTTTTCCACATGTGTCCATAGGTGTTGCCCAGCAACTAATTCCCCTATTAGTTGTGGGTTTTAATTGCCTTCACCCAGCTAGGTTCTCCATCTCCTTTCAGGTTTGTTCCACCAACCCTCTCAGTTCTCTCTCTGTAAGTAGCAAAGGGGCAAGTAACAGGGACTGTTAAGTGCAATGGAGATATTGTTAACATTAGGCTATTTTTGTATCCTTAACTTTATTTATCCTTCAGAAGAGTAGTCCCAGGTGAAATGTTTTATAAATGCTTGCTTTCAGAGGCAGGGTAATTATTATAAGAAAAAATTATGCCAAATAGATATTTATTACGTATGTTTTTAACCTGTTTTTTTCCTGTATAGCTTACTCGTGCCAGATAAGTGAACTGACCTATAACAGCAGTATGGCTAGAGTATGCAGAGAACTATACAGAAATTCTTTTACCAAGAAAATTACACAGGTTTGACTGTATTACAAATTTTTTCATCATAAATCCAGCTTCGAATCAAAATATTTGTCTGCTCAGAGGCTTTGTTTTTAATTGTAAAAAATAAATTTGAACTGGGTATACCCAGAGACCTAACTCCAGCTTTGTAATTATTTTTGCCGTCAGTCTTAGAAGTTTTCTACAATGTATAATGGCCTTTTTTGTTTTGTTTTCTTTCGAGTGTCTTTGATTTGAAGATGAGTGACCCAACCCTTTACTAATTTTGCTGCAACAGTGCTTCCAGAAGAAAGACAGTAAATAAAAGTCAGTTGCTTGTGTCTTCCTTCATGTTCAGAGATTTTCCTTTACACAGCTGGCTGAATGCTAAAATGTTTACTACTGAGGCAGATCAAAAACTACCTTGCATTACTAAAGAAGCATTAATTCTCTCTAGATCTGAGAGAAGTTGCCAGAAGATTTTTCAGTTGCAACCTAGATTTATAATTTGATGGTATGTAGTTCATAACAAGTCTGAACCTGTAGAACCTGGAACTTTTAGATCATTCAGTTCTAATTAATTTGCATTTATTTGTAATCTTTGTGTAGTTGTGCAACTCTTAAAAGGACACATATTCTAATCTTGTTTACACTGTCTGTATAGTAGTTTAAGCTTTATGGATTTAATTTGATGATAGAAAGGAGGGGAAAATCAGGTTCAAAGTGTATGAGATTTAGACGTGTTAAGACCTGCATGTGTCAGCAATCGTATCTGCCTTGTTAGCAGGCTTAAAGCAGACATTCATAGGTTTTGTTTCCTTCTCAAGATCAGTACCTCTGTGTCAAGGGATCATTAGATAATGTCATCTTCTGACAGCCAGCTCAGTGCATATCACATCAATCCTCCTTTAAATTTGCCAACAAAACTTTTCTACCTGTAGCCATAGTTAAAATATTTAGGGCATGATCATTTCCAGATAGGAATTAGCTGCACTCCCAGCTGCTGACCCTAGTGTGGTGGCAGGGTATGACCACACAGCACAGCTGTATCTTGCAGACTTTCCAGGCCTCGGGTTGTTTTGTGTGTCTCTGTGATAGCATAAAAGTACATGAACCTGCCTGTGCATTTTCATGTTTGCTACTACCAGTAAGGAAGCCCTGCTACAAGTGAAAAGGAAGGAAACTTCCATTCTTGTTTAATATGGGCTTAATTATGATTGCATTTACTGTGGGATAGAACCTGACCCAAGGACCAGCTCTTTTCTGTTTCCCAAGTGGG
>VZTT01027988.1:0-32625 GCA_013400855.1 Buphagus erythrorhynchus | reverse complement strand
AAAGGAGGTGATTGCAGCCAGGGCTGCCTCCACTATTCCTGGGTAATCCACAGACTGGATGAGAAGCTCTGCCTTTGGATCAGAGAAGCAGGGCTTGGATGAAAAGGACAGGACTTTGGTGAAGCAGCCCATGCTCACATGTCTAACTTGGACTGTTGAGGTTCCTTCTTTGGTCTTCTCATGCATGAACTCTTGGGTTGTTTGTCTTTGGAAAGAACCCTGAGATCTTCTGCTGAGCAGTGCTGTAGATCAGTTGGATGTTCATATTAACATGGATCCATGCTAGATCCCAAGGGCTTTGGAATGAATATTCAAGTGGTTTATATTTATTCTTTCAGCTCCAACAGAGTAATTAGGAACAGCATAAATAGTAAGTGTAAATGATGCAATGAAGCATCTGATAATGCTCAAGGAGTCACAGATGGGGAGCCAAGTTCATCTCTTTTAGCCTAACAGTTGATGATTTTTATAATTCTGTAAGTATAAGCAGTTTTGTTTTGTTTTGTTTTGTTTTTTTTTTTTAACTTTTATAGAGGTGGATAAATGTCTTTCCAACCCTTGTCCTGCATTGGCCACCTGCAACAACACCCATGGCTCCTATATCTGTCAGTGTCCTCTTGGATATGAGCTGGAAAAAGGAAAGTGCAATTTAGGTAAGAAAATGAAAGTGAAAAACCAGGGATTGGAAATAATTATTTTTAATCTTCTAAAATAAATTGACTTAGGCTCAAACTAGTTCAGGAGCCTAATGTTCCTCCCAACCACCACTTGTGGTGTACAAACTAGTGTTTGTACAAGTGTGGTGTCTAATGCCTGTCGTGTTGGGCTGCCTGGGGAGCAGGCAGAGATATCTGAGTGCTTTTTAAAAACACAGCAATGGAGCAGTGGGCTCAGGCTTGTTAGTGAGGACAGATGTGCCCCTTCTGTTCCTGATGTGCTTTAAAACTCCCAAAAAGCATTCAGCAGCTTATCAGCTCTGCAGACTCCTGTGAAGGCATTTGGCTTGGGAGAAGTGAGTGGAGCCATTGTGTAACCTGGCTGCAGTGGGATCAGCCATGTGTGGAAAGTTAAGCAGCCGTGAAAGTCTTTGTAAGATCAAGGTCTTGTTTCATACCTTTAGGATTTTTTTTTGAAGCACAGTTATTAGCTGGAACTCAGGTTCTGACCCCTTCCTTTCTATTAGAGGATTCAGTCTCAAGGACTTACAATATTCCATTGTAAAGGGGAATTTGTTTTCATAGATTTTCTTCTGACCCTTAATCAACGAGGATTAGAGGCATAGAAATTTTGCTAAGGAGACGTGGGTGAGGGGTCCCTGAAGAGTGTTTTGAAACATTTCTTCAAGTTGGAATATATCAGCTTCTAATTTAGAGACTTGTTTTGATTATGCCTTGAACTGAGGTATGGGCAGATTATATAAACACTGTGAAGGTGATTCTCATCATAATTTTTGTCTGAGTTGTTACATGAGAGATGTCTGATATATATTTGGGGTGAAGATAGGTTCAGTGGATGGGAAAAAAATGGGAAAGAGTTGGAGACTTTTTAATGTTATCTGCAACTGTGTTTGTTTTTCTGGTGCAACACAAAGCTGGAGTTCTGAGTTCTCATTTCCACAGAGTATCTCATGACACTTAATACAAGATTTAGGGGTATTATCTCTGCAAATATGGACAATTCAGATTATTGCATTCTGCTGCTGTGAATCAAATATGAATCTAAGCACAGAAAAATGCATCTTTTGGACCTCTTTTCAAATGTCATTGCTCATTCTCTCCAGCAGCTTGAAAAATGAAAATGTCCTTTCTACAGTGCTTTATTTTGACTTGCTGATTTGATTTCCTTCCATTGCAGGGAGAAGTAAGAGATTTGACATAATTTGACCTCAAGTTATCATAAATAGCTTTGGTACCTGACACTGTCTTCTTATGAAATTTACCCATCTCCCTCTGTGTTCAGGGATCTATTTAAGTTAGTCTGTGCTTCTGCATGAAATGTATGAACACTGAAGTGAAATGCTGTCTGTTCAGCAGCACTGAGCTCTGGAATTTGACCGGGACTGTGGGAACATTGCAGCGACCCTTGGGAAAAAAAACCAAGGCTGTGACTCTGCTTTATTGGGGCAGTGACTCTCAAATCTGAGTTTTCTGTATGGCTTGTAAAGGGATTTTCCATGCAAACAGCATCTCATGTAAGGCAGATGAAAGCACATCTACATGAGGCACAGAGATGTGTTCCAACTAACTTGTCTTTTATTCTACTTTTTAGTGAGAATATTTATTGGCCAGGTTCCCCTGAAACTTAATATCACCCATGGGAAGTACACAGAACTCTTCCACGTGGAAAGGGAGATCCTGGAGATGGTGAGTGTCCTTGCTGGGACTTTGGCAATGCTGATGGGACAAGTCCCCTTCACTCCTCTTATGACTGACACATTTCCCAGCCATTCAGTTGTAGCCGTGTGGCTCTTGGTCAGTTGAGAGCCACTGCTGGACAGGCTGCTGGCTTCTCCATAGGCTGTGCCATCAATAGCTCCAAAAAGACCCATGGGCTGGGGTAGGTACATCTCTGTGCAGTTCTTTTCCAGATCACTGCATGCACAAGTTCATCCTGTTAGTGGTTCCTGGGCTGGGTGCACCTCATTCCAGCTCTTTGGAGCAGGTGATTTGGAGATGCTGCCAAAGGAAGGGGATTCTGGGTGGCATCACTGGGATGCTGCCTGCACAGCTTGTGCTGGGGAGTAAAGACAAACAACTGCATAGATCCAGGGTCAGGGAAGATCTGCAGTCTCCAAGGGTGTTGCTTTGAGGTTGGCCTTGCATGGGGCTCTCTCCCTGCTGACATCTGGCTCATCCCTGACCTTTGGGGTCATTACACAGGCAGATGCTCGTGTCAGAATCCCTGGGGCTTTGTTCTGTCCAAGGCTGTGCAATGGTGACTTTGTCCACCCCTTACTGGCAACAGGGCAGTGCATCTCTCTTACAGAGCAGATGAACCTCTGGAGTGCTCAGAGCCCCCTTGGTCTCAGCAGGCACCTCAGGGAAACACAGGGGATGGTGTCAGTGACCCAGAAGAACTGTCCCAGGCTACATCCCATGGGGCTGCCTCCTTCCATCATCCCCTGGGGCACTAACAGCTGCTCTCTCTCTCCTTGCAGCTCAATGCATCACTGTCAGGCTTGCCAGGATACCACCACTCCACAGTTAAGGCAAGCAGGTAAGGTTAAGGCTACCAGGGGAAGAATGAGAAACTTGAGCATTTGGGATCTTCGACTTGAGATCCAGACTCTCCATTTTGAGTCAGTGCTGGGCTTGTTACAATCCAGCCTGGCAGTGGTACAGGGCAGGAGGAATGCCTGACCAGCTTGCCAGGCTCACCTGGTACTCTCCTCCTGACCTGAGTGGCTTGGGGATGGGCTGCCCAGGAGGGATTTATGGCTGGTTCCAAAGTGAGTTACCAGCATCCCTTCCAGCTCCATATTCTCTTCTCTGTGTATTGGTTGCTCCTCGTTTTTAAGGGCTGTTACAGTGTGTGGGTCTTTCAGTGTGCATGTAGTGCTGTCTCTGTGATAATCATCTCTTGTTAATAGCAGTCTTATGTATAAGGTGCTAATGATGACATCAGACTGACCTGTGATACTCAGGGCTGTTTTGTTTTGTTTTTTGGTAGGGAGGCAAATGTTGTGCATGTTTCAGTGCAATCCACGTTCTCTTTAGCATCCAACGTGACTTTCTTCGATGTTATCAGCAGTGTGAAAAGCTACATTCGAGCTTGCAAATCCCCCACTGAAGCCTGCCAATTCATCTCCAGCCTGAAATCACTCCACAGAGGTAAATAGCATCTGGAAGGACTATGGCAGGAGAGGAAAGGGATGTTTTATTTGGCTCCTTTTATAAAAGGGGGAGAACGTTTTGTCATTTGGAAAAATCCCTCTGAATCTTTTTATCTTACTTAAATGGGAGTCATCTTAAGAACCTCCCAGTACAAAAGGGATCCAGATACCAAGCCTTATCTTTGCCACATGTGTGAGAAATCTGCCTCTCTGTGAAAATATTGTGCAGCACAGGATTAGAGACATTGTAGGGCAGCCTTTCATCTCTGGGATGTGACACTGGGCCCAGCCAGATCAAAAAACCCTAAATCTTAATTTCACACACACAGCTAGGAGCCAGGGAAATGGTGTGAAAGCCAAGAGACAAAACCTCGCCAGTGAACCCGATTAGAGCTGCTGGAGGCTGCATGGTGAGCTCTGCTCTCCTGCCTGCCCAGTTCCAGTGTTGCAGGTTGCAGAATGATTCACAATTAAGACCTTTTGATTTCTGTACTGCATCCTGTCTGCCCAAGCACACAGAGATGTGGGGAAGGACACCAACGTGTTGTGTGACCTTCTCCAGGTGGACCCCAATGCTGTGCCCTGCCATCTCCCAGTTCTCACTTCCTGAGAGAGTGATAGAAGAGATTTATCTGTGAGAGGTACCTCAGGATCCCTGAGAGAGTTTCCTGCAAGGAAACTGCTGCACGTGGCGTTTCGTGACTTTTGGGTTCAAGGCTTTAAGGTTTGGCCTTGAGGAGGATGAAGGGTGGCAAAACTTGGCTTGGGTTTAGTAGCAAACCCCTGGTATCATTTTGGCAAAATAAACATGAAGATGAGAAGTTTAACGTGTGCTTTTATTGCAATGTGCTGTATTTTACAGCTATACTCTTCCCATGGATTGCTTTAAATTTTTTGGGTAAACCTGCCCAGTTTATACCTACCCATTACCTCTGATACAGCACTTCTGTAAAGTCAACTTCTAACCGGAAATAAGCAGAATAAGAAACAAATTATATTCTTGTGTAAGCATCTAAAAGAAAATATGTCAGTTAAAAGAAAAATTGATCTAGCAAGGAGAGGTTTATAAAAGGAGAGTGCCAAATGCGTGACATATTTTCCATTAAATCCTATTTCTCATGAATATTTATTCATTCCATTTAGTCTGACCTCCCAGTAAAAACCGTAAATTTGATGTCACAATTTCCATCATTTATCCACAGTTTTGCTGAATGCTCATTGTAACAAGTCTGACTTTCTAAATTAAAACACTGCTTCAAAGTAATGTAAATGAAAGTACATTTTTTTTTTCTTTTTTGAAAAATGAAAAGATCCAGTGCTTAATACTGAAATGGAAAAGAATTGGTTTGGTCTAAGCAAAACGTTTTGCTTGCTATAAACTTAAAAACTGATTTGTTGAACTGTGTCAGGGGATAAATGTGTTTGAGCTCGAGCCAAACCAGATTTCTCTTTTTCATTTCCCCTTCTGCTTCCAAGCTGAAACATTTATTATTCACCCCCTCTATTAGCCTGTACAAATGATGGTAGATACACCAGAAATGGTGACATAGGGTAATGTTGACTCCCTCCTAATGGGACAAATATTACTTTAAAAAAATTTAAAAATCATAGAAGATATTACAGCAGCACATCTGCTGAATGGGATGCCCAGGCAAAGCAAATGTGCATGATGGTGGGTTCAGAGAGAACCATGCTGATTTTGGCCACCTCTTCCTAACAGTTGGCAGCTTGTGCAGACAGAAAGACCCTGAATGTGACAAGGAAACTTCAGAATGCACCGATTTTGATGGAGTTGCACTCTGCCAGTGCAAAAGTGGGTACTTCAAATACAACAAGATGGACCACTCCTGCAGAGGTATTTCTCTTTATGTGCCATGTTTTTCCTGAATTTTCCTGAAAGTTTTTGTTCCAGTGGAAATGAGTGCGTGCCTGTAGTGTTGTGCATGCAAAACCCTCATTATTATGAATAAATATTAGCAGCTCAAGTTTCTTTTTTTAGTTAGGGGGCTTTTCAGCAGACATTGAAGACACAGTCTCTCTCTAGGAAAAATATTATCTCTTTCTGGAGCATGCTGTGAGTCACAGTGATTGAGGAGAGGGAGAAAGGGGCCTGGCTGCTTTGGGCTCCAGTTCAGTGGCACAGAGCAGAGATGACGTGTGTCTGCCTGTTTTGATTTTGTCTGAACTCTCAGTGAACTTAGGGGAAGTGCTTTAAACTCAAAAGCTTATATTAATACATCATCAGTATTTAAAAAATTTGTATCTGAAAAGGATTATGAATTTATTTTTCAGCTGAGTTCCAAATAGAAATTTTAAGCTTAAAGATTGCATTATTTTGTAGCTACTCCAAAGATCAACAAATCTGGTTTTGTTGAATTTTAAACAAAGTCTTTACATGCCAGTGTTCAAAATGACTTCTGGAAGATCAGGATGTCCATTCCCTAGTTTGTGGTTGCTGTAAGGCTTCTTAAGAAATGCAGTTTTCTGATGACATATCAATAACAATTGCAGTAGTGGTAATATATCGCTTTTGGCACTGCCTGCTGGGCTGCTCTTGAAATAGGCGGAGATGTTTTGTTGGTTCCAAATCTGAGAGTGAGAAAAATGTGCCTGGAAATAACTCATGTGCTACAGACTCTGGGAAGGACAGCTCAGAGTTGGGCATCTCTGCATGCCAGGTCATGGCCCTGCCTCTCCTTCCCTCTGTGGCTCCTTTGTGACAAAACCTTCCCCTTTGCACTTTCCTTCCTTCCCCTCATCTTGTATGTTGGATGAAGGATTTCTTTTGGGACATACTGAGCATCTCCACCAACCCTAGAGAGTCAGAGAGGGGCTTCTGTAGTGAGTGAGGAGCTGAGCTGAAATTTGGTAGGCTTTTACCCAATTCTTGTTCCATCATGGACAGTGGGGACCCAGGGAAAGTTACTGCATTTGTCTTGTTCATGTCTCTGGCCAAGCAGTGAAGATAAATACCTGAAAGGCCGTGAGACACTTGGATGTGATGGTTGCAGAGGGCTAGGAGATCTAAGATCTCATACATGTGATTATTCCATACTTATGAAACTTGTTTGCTGTGGAAAATATAAAAACCTTATCTGTAAACAGTGAGGCCTCAATTCCACCTTCATCTCACTGCTGTTAGTAGGAAACATCTTATTGATCATCTTGAGAGTGTCTGAGGGACAGGGCTGATGTTGGGTTTAGGCTGTAGTGCAGAGGCATGAGGGCAGCTCTGACTGCATGATGCCACTCTCTGACAAGATGTCAGATTTTCATTATCACTTGTGCCCATCTGGGCAAGCCAGGTGGTTGGGACTTTTAAAGGCTTTTCCAAAAGCCAAGCTATGGTCCCCTTTTGATATTTAGGGCTATTCTGTTGATAAATATAGCATACAATATACCAGCCTCTTTGAAAATCTCTGCCCTTTTAGTGCCTAAACAGGAACCAAGGTCTCGTGAGCATCCGACCCTCATTGTGGGTTGTGAAAAGGTGGTGTAGTAGCTCCAATTATAGTATTTGCAAAGAGGGAAATGGCTATTGTGCTGCCCTGTCCGGTCTCCCCCGTGGGAAGGTTGGGAGAATTGGCTGCCCTGACCCACAGGATTTGTTCTGTCCTCCTTGTAGCATCTGTCCTCAGGGACATGCTTGGGAAAGTGTGCCATGGGCCAGGGAAGGGTTGGGTCTCTGAGCCACAGGAGCTCCAACATGTTGGCCAGGGTACCTGTTGCTGTGCTGTTCAGTGTCTCTGGGTCACTGCTGGTTTTCAACCTTCTCAGTATCTTCAGGGCTATTTCAGTAACAGAGCAACAAACCTGGTGTGCCAGCTTTTCAAGGGCATGCTATTTTTACTACTACAGAGTGTTTCTGGAGTGAAGCAAGGAACAGCAAAGCAGGTTTCCAAAGAGACCCCTGAGTGTCTTTTGGGAAGGCAAAGGAATCCTAGGTTGAAGAGCACAACTCGATAGTTTTGCTTGGCCCTGACACTGAGGCCTTTCCTCTGTTCCCTGCTTGTGTTTGGAATCTTGCCAAGTGAGTGTGACAGTGAGAACTCTCCTGGGAACGTGTTCAAAGGAGCAGGAAAGATGCCAAAGGAGAAAGCAAAGTGGCAGGAAAAGACACAGGGAGGAGAGGAAAATACATAAGCACCAAGTTGTTAAGTAAGACAGAGAAATGCATATTCAGGATCTTGCTTTTCCTCTTCTCTGCTCCTATATCCTCCTGACCTGAGAGCTCTGTGCCAGCCAGGTCCCAGGGCTGCTCCTGCCCATGGCACAGCTCCAGCTTTGAAACTGCTCGAGGTGTATGTGCCTTACACACCTTACTGGGCTAGGGTTGAGCTTAGGGTGGGCTCCAGCTCCTGTCTGCCTGCTCCTGCTCCTTCCCAACATGCAGGTGGTGGGCTGGAGCTGGGACTGGGGCTGGGATACACAGGGCTGCTGTGCTCCTCAGAGAAGGCAACTCCAGCGAGCTGAGGTGGTGCCTCCCTCCCTTCCACTGCACATTTTGTTACTGTGGTTGACTTTGGTAGAATGTTCACTCCATAATGTTTTCAGTCTGCTTTTGTTAGCAAATGAAAGGAGCAACCCATCCAGTCTCCTTTTGCTAATGCCCCAGTGAGATGAATGAACCAAGCAAGGATCCTTTGGGATTTACTATCCTTCCCTGGCTGTTTGTTGACTGAGGCTCTTAACTCTTTCACAGTTACTTCTGGTCTTTTCCTTTACTTCAAAAAAATCATCTTAGAGGGAGAAAAATATATCTAGTACCAAATGCATCACACACAGTGTGATGCAGCAGGAGGGCTGTGTAATGAGCTTTACCTTCCCCATCCCCAGCTCTGGAAAAATAAATAGAATGAGGGAGGTGGTGAAGGAGTGGTGGGGCTATGTAGGGCAAAGAAAGGTGTGCAAGACCAGGTACTGTAGACATCAGCCTCCCCACCATCATTGGTGCCAGTTGCTACAGCAAGGCTGTGTCTACAGCCACAGAAGTGATGTGAGTGCAGCAGTCCTCTGTGTCCACACGTCCTGAGGATGTGAAGTAGGCAGAAGATGGGAAATTTTGTTATCCCTGGGCTTGCAACATGTATTTCTGGGAGCTAGAAATCAAAAGGGTCAAAGAGAACCTGTGAGTGTTCAGAGAAAAGCTGCAATAATTAAGGAGACTCAAAGATCTCAGTGGCCTTGGCTTAATTAAAGATAAAGGAGTGATTTGGTGGTGAGAAGGAGAAATCTGATCATATAACCTTTTCCAATTTAATAAGTAAACATCCAAAGTCTGGAATTTGACACTGGGGTAATTCAGACCAGAGAGAAGGTGAATGTTTTTAGTGGCCGAGGAAAATCAATATTGTGAGCTTCTGACCCAGTGCTGTGGTTGATTGTCTATCATTGAAAATATTAAAATCAGTCTTGGGTGTTTCTCTAAAATGTAGCTCCAGTTCAACTATTTGATTTGAAACTGGAATTAAATTTAGGGAAGTTCTGTCACAGTTTAAAGCAAATAGTGTTTAAGGGGGGGAAAAATTCATGAGTATTTTTGTTTCCATTGAACATTACCTGTGGAATGTGCTACAGGGGTTTTCCAGACCCTCAGGTGATGTTTTGCAGACCCCTAAAGGCTGCTGCCTGTGCTGGCCCTGGCTTGTCCCTCTGCCCAAAATGTCTGTGTCACTCCTGCCCAGGCCTTTGAGTGACCACCTTCACTGCCTCTGTGAAAGGCAGCAGATCTGCCCGAGCTCGGCTGGGACTACTGCTGAGAAAAACAGTGATCTTATCAGCAATATGATCCTTATAGTTGTGTATCCAATGTATCATCCCCTTTGCTGTTCATCAGAAGGGTAGCATAATTTCCTCAGATAATCTAGGATAGCTGTCCATAAGAATGGAAATTATTTTATTTTGAAGTGATAGTTCCAGTTTTTCACCAACATTTTGCACATAGCAGTTTTCTGTATTATTTAGACCTAATAAATTAAATTTCTATATTTCTATATTCTATATTTATTATTGTATAGTAAAATATGATATCTCCAAATTTGATTTAGCTGCAAATTTGAAAGATCAGAAGAGAAGGTGACAAGAGAAAAAGAAAATTAGTATCCCATTTTGGGTTACCTTGACTGTGTTTGCATAATATCTTGTTGCAGTACTAACATTTAAAAGTAATTAATAACATACACCAATGCTAAAGCAGCATAGTTTAATGGGCTTTCAAAACGAAAACTGGAGGCACTTGCAGATTTTTTACGTTGCTATTTTGTGTGAAGCAGTACAAGCGTGCAGTGAGTTTTCACTTGTGCAAGAAGCAGCTCTGCTGGGAATTACATTGCCAGCAGCCGCCCCGTGCCAGGCTCCAAACTGGCTCTGCTTGGAAGCCCTGAAATGGCTCCATCAAAGCCAGAGGAGGTGAACTGAGGTGCACGATGCTGTCCCCAAAGCAGAGGACGCCCAGCACCCCATCCAGATGCATCCACCGCATGCCAGCCGTGCAGGCGCGGGGCGGTCCCGGTGATGCTGCCCCGGGAAGCGGCGCTGGGAAATCCCTCCCGGCTCCACTGCGCGGTGCTCACGGCCCTTCTCTCTGCTTTTAGCCTGTGAAGATGGATATAAGCTGGAAAACGAGACCTGTGTGAGGTATGGTGACTGTTCTGCCCTCCTCCTACCCCACCATCCTTGCTCTGGTGACCTGTTGGCACAACTGAGCTGCTGAAACTCCCTGTTGTTCTCTGTTCCCAGCTGCCCTTTTGGCTTGGGTGGATTCAACTGTGGAAACCGTGAGTACCAAATTTCATTTCTTTTATTTTCTACAGTGTCAGAAATAGGCGATTTGAAACAAATAATTGCAGGTGACTGTGTCTAAAATGCAGTAGGTACACACTACTTTTTTCAGTGCTTGTTGTTTCTTCATTCTCTGTTGAAAGTCATTTTGTGGACCTTCTTCGACAAAGTTGACTTAATGTCATCTCCTAAGGAAAGGAGATCTCTTTTCCCTATATAGTTTATATAGTGCTATCTCATATAGTCTATCATATAGTGCTATCTTACACATCTTGTGTATCTTGCTTGAAGCAAGATATTTGAAGGTGAATCCATTTGAGTTACTCTGATCTATCAGTGAAGGGAATCTATTCCTTAGGGAAACAAGAACTTGTTTCTATTTCACTTGAAAACTTAAGGCTATATTGCTTACGGGGAGGGTGGAAGGTGGGAAATAAACAGCTAATCCCTTTGCATGGGGACTGTGGATATGTTACACTGGGGTTTCTAACCACAGTGGTGTTTCTCAGCCTGTGTCTCTCCTGTCTGCAGCGTACCAGCTCATCACGGTGGTGATTGCAGCTGCAGGAGGGGGACTGCTGCTGATCATGGGCATAGCACTGATTGTCACTTGCTGCCGGTAGGTACCACTGATGCCTAGAGGAGCTGGAACAGAGGCTAGACAGAGCCAAGAGGAATAAATTGTGTATTTATTGAGAGGCCTTCAAAGGTCACGCCCTAGCAGAACCAGGGCCACAGTCGTGGCCCTGCCTGGATGGCTCCAAGATGGAAGCAAAAGAGAGCTTGGTCATGAGATCTCACATTTTTATAGGTTTTAGTCCATTTGCATACAGAAGTCAACTGTCCAGTTAATAGCCTCAAATCATGAAGTTTCATCCTCCTTGCTTGCTTGCTTGCCTACCCTCCTCTTTTCATGTTGTTTATGCTTAGGGCCTGAAGTTTGAAGAGATTGTCCTTGAGTCCCCAGCTGGAATAGGACTGTTTTGTCTTCACCACCCTGTGAAAAGATCCTAGTAACCCTTAATATAAAACTAAAAGCTGCACACCCAAGCAGAACAGAAAAACTTAAAACTTAAGGCATCCCCACTGCTAGGCCTGGCTCAGCCAGGGTACCCTCCCTGTAGATTGCACCACACTCAGAGCTCCACCTGTGAACTCTTAAGGACTAAAACATAGGATAGCTAAGGACCAAAACATAGGTGAAAACATAAGCTAAGCAAGTGGGTTAATCAGAGATACTGAAGTATCATACTGTGCTTTCATTTGGAGAATTTTTCAATTTTTTTTCCCCAGCAGCCAGGCTAAACAATGGGCTGGGTGTCTCTTAAAGGTACACCTGGAAATCATGTCCTCTAAGGATGGAGAGGCAGGGGAGTCCTTCCCACACAGAGCTGGAAGGCTCTGAAGCCACAAAGCAGACTCCAAAAGTGCAAGCTAGGTAGAAAGGAGCAGTTTAGGCTACAGGAGGGGTTACTTGCCATTGCTCAAGTGGTGTTTGAGTGTATTTAAGGCTATTTTCATTTACCTTTATGGACAAGTCCTGCATGTTCTCTCACTCTGTGTGCCTCTCCCTCTCACACACACACTCACACACATACACACCTCGTTCCCATGCCAGCAGGTGGCTTTGGACAAGATATACTTGCCTAGGAACATCTGTTTCATGATTTATGTAATCTGAAAAGGGATGCCTTGCACTAACACCTTCTCCCCACCATCCTAGTCCCCAAATCTAGGATTTCAAAGCTCGTTGATGAAGCTGGCAATTGGATTTGTCAGTGATATAGATGTGGCAGTGATTTGGTTGTGCCCCTGTTACCCTATATTTTGAGCCAGGGGGATGCCAGCAAATCCCAGCCAGGAGATGAGGTGGCCCAGAGTGCAGATCTCCACAGGGATGGACTGATGTTCTCATGAGTCCTGGCCTCGGGCAGCTTATGTGACTTCCTGAAGGATACTCTGCTTTGAACTGGAAGTTCAAAGACCAAAGTCCACTCATATACCACTATAGTACTGGAGGGACATTTGGTGTCACTCAGGCCAGATCCTTGCTGGTCTTCCTTCTTAGGAATTGACATAGTGCCTACAAGTGCTATAGTTAATAGCGTGGGGGCTTATATATATTTTTCTCCTTCAATTGCCCATGATTTTTTCATTGACTTAGATGAACACACATGTTTTTAAGAGACAAGGGACAGAGCTGGAACAAGCTGGAATAGGAGGGGTTCAAACTGAATGTAGGGAAAAATTCTTTCACCAGGAGAACAGTAAGGCAGTGGAACAGAATTTGCTCAGGGAGATTGCCATGTAGCTTTGGAGATGTAAAATCCCACCAGATAATGCCCTGAGTTGCATGATCTGATTTCATATCCGACTTGGCTTCAGAGCAGATGACTGGACTATAGTCCTTCTGAGGTGATCTTTGTTTCCAGACAAGACTCGTAACACCAAGTAACGATCTCTCCTGAGATCATATCAGAAGTGTATACAAGATAGCAGGATAAGTTGTAAGTTTTCACTTTCCCTCATTCTTTTATAAACAGGAAGAATAAAAATGACATAAGTAAACTGATTTTCAAGAGTGGGGATTTCCAGATGTCACCTTATGCTGAATACCCGAAGAATCCCCGGGCACAGGAGTGGGGCAGAGAGACCATCGAGATGCAGGAGAATGGAAGCACCAAGAACCTGTTGCAGATGACAGATGTGTATTATTCGGTATCTATCCATAGCTTTACTTTTAACCCTTTGTGCCTCATACAGGAAAGAGATACTCCTTTATTTTTGGAAGTGCAGATCCCTTTCCTGCAAGATAAAAGGGCAAAGCAAATGTCTTCCATAGACAGCAAGGCATCAGGAGTCCTATGGGCTCTAGATATTACCTGTGGTGAATATCACAAAGAGATGTCATTAGGAAGAAGGTTTAGGAAGTGTCTAGGGATTTTTTGGTAAAAATGACCAAAAATCCCAATCCTAGAGTAGAGAAGGACAGTTAAAGGTTTTGGATAAACTGCTTGAGTTCCTTGTTAGCAGTTTTCTCCTGTCCACCCTCACTGATGGTGGAAGGTCGAAACCTCTGTCTGGGAAACTTTGCCCCAAAATAGGAAGATGCTGGTCACTGAGGAGCCCTCTTTGCCACCATTCCTTCCCTCTGCAGGGTACATAAAGAGCATCCCTTCAGCTCTGAGGGAATAAGGAGTAATAGGCTGTGTAGGGCACAGAAAGACACAAGCACAAGATGTTATGTCATGGTTGGTACCATCTGCTAATGGCTGCATCCAGAGCTGTGGTTCTGCTGTATCATCTGTCACTCATTTTCAGCAACATGTACTTAAGGTGTATGTGGGTTACTCATGAGAGTAAAGGTCACAGGATTGCACCCAAATCACACATTCTGGTCTCCTTGCTTTCCAGAGCAGAGAACAGAGAGCATTACTATTTTCCTGGCTTATATTTTTTCAGTAAGCAAATTTACTGGATTGCACAGCATGGAGTCAAATAATCTTCCTTCATGCTTCCACTAAGAATGAGATATTTGTAAATGAAAATGCATTTCCTACATTTTTTAAAGACTCTCATTATGCTGGGAACTAGAAAGGCAAACTTTTTAACAAGCAATAGGTGATGAGGGTTTTGCATGGATCTGCTCTGTAACAGATTAAACCAAGAGACTTCATGTTATTCACTGGGTGAAAGGATTGTACAGTCTTGATCTTAGACATCATTGTTCCTTCACCAAGTGTCCCCAGGAAATTTACTTAGTTACAAGAAGGGAAGAGAAAGGAAGGTCGGATTCGTTTTGTACTTGACATGTAATTCAAGGGCCTGTGTTGGGAGAGAAGGTACCTATAGTAAATGGGGAGAGAAGTGCCCAGGTAATACTCAAATCAGGAGACTAAGTTAATTTTCTAGGATTGTCTCTAAGAATGGCTCTGGGATGATGTCCTTTTAATGAGAGTTGTTTCAATACCTGGGCTCAACAGTAGATTTTTTTAAATTAAAAATTATCTGTGTACTTAGACTGCACTTGGCAGAGTCAGGTAAACTTCAAGTCTGCTCATTTGCCAGATGTTGAAATTAGATTTCATAATAATAATCCCTTCAGGCAATATAGCAAAAATTGTTCTAGATTATAGAGATCATTAGAGATCACACTGTTCCCTCTAGCTACTGAACCAACAGCAAAGAAATATGGTAAGGCTGTGCCTGAAGGACCATTTGAGTGTGAGAATAAAGACCCTTTTTATTTAATGTTTTTTGCTAATACAGCCAACTGGACTGAGAAATCCTGAACTGGAAAGAAATGGACTTTATCCTCCCTACACTGGTTTGCCTGGATCTCGACACTCATGCATCTACCCTGGACAATACAATCCATCCTTCATTAGTGATGAAACCAGAAGAAGAGATTATTTTTAACAGAGAGTGGAGAGGGAGTGGAAGATTGACACAGTTGTGTGGCCCTTAATCCTCAGGTTCAATCTGTCTCCTGGGTAGTTCAGGCCACATCAATCTTACTCTTCCCATTTAATAGGAAGGACTTTGAACTTCATGCTGAGCATTGCTGCCCTGAGGGACGGTCACAGTTGCTGAGCATCAGAGAGGAGGAGGAAGAGGAGGGAATGGCTCAAGAAGCACATCACTAAAGGACCCAGAGGGAAGCTAACATGTTATTCATCCTTATTAGTTCTTCGCTCTTCACGCTACATGGGCAAGCATGGATCAGTACAGGCAGATGAACTGTGCCCAGCACTCTGCATTGAACACCACTAGGGAGTGTCTTGTTTACAGATCTCATTCACTGTTGACTCTGCTTGTCTTCCTAGCCAGCCTTCATGCAAAGATTCACTGTGCAACTGCTTTTGGTCGGGCAAGTTTGTCCACTCCCTTTTAGACCACTGCCTTGCTGTTGGCTTCATGCATGTCAGGGAAGCTGGCTTGTCTGCTGGCCCTCACCTTCTTACTGGTAAAAGTTCTCCAGATTCCTGGGTCCTTGCTAAAGCCCAGTGTCTGGTAATAATTAGCTGAGTTCATGGGTTGATTGTCTCCAAGGGGTGCAGGAAAGTTAGTCATGCCACTGCAATTTTAATGGAAAAAAGGCACAGTTGTCCTCTGTGCTGCTTTGAAAACCTTCGGTGTATAGGGAATGTTGTTGTTTTGTCAACCAATGTTGTTCAGAAGTGATGCCACTACATGCCATCATGGTGCTTCCATATGGGATCCTTTGGGGCTCTGTTTCCCTGCAAGGATTTAAATGCCTGTAGACACAGCAATACAATATTAAATAATTACTCACAGGGAAGAAGATGAGCTGTGAGTTCAGAATGCTTTGTATGAGGAATTTGTGAAGGAGTAATAATGCTGTAGCCTTGGCTGGGCAGAGGAATCTGAATTCTGGGCACTGAAAGTGGGATATGTTTTCAAACCTCCACAGTCCACCTTGAATTTGTAGGAACTGTGGAGGCTTTTAGTGCATTGGAAAATAGGGCTTACTGCAGTCAGTTGCATTTAAGGAAGAGAAAAACATGATGCTTGCAATCCTAGCATAGCAAAGCAAAGATCACTTATGTTGAAGTGTTTTTCTTTCTTCCATCCTAGTTTCGAGTGATCCAGACCAGGCAAGTTTCCTCACCCAGGTGTGTTCGTTCATATTAGCAGAAGCTGAAGAATGTAAGTTATTGCATTTCTCACCAAAGATCAGTTTGAAACTTATGGACTGTATTCTGACCTAAAGTGAATGTTGAAAGAGATCTTACTAATCACAGAACCCTGGAATGGGTTGGGTTGGAAGGGATCTTGCAGACAATTTTTTTCCAACTCCTCTGCCATAAGCAGGGACTCTTTCCACTAGACCAGGCTGCTCAAAGCCACATCCAACCTGGCTTTGAACACTTGCAGGGATTGGGTAACTTCTCTGGGCAACCTGTTTCAGTGCCTCACCACTCTCATACAGAAGAGTTTATTTCTTATTACTAATCTAATTTACTAATTTCCTTTAAAATAATTTCTCCTTATCCTATCTCTACTTCCCATTATGAAAAGTCCCTCTCCAGCTTTCTTGTAGGCCTCCTTTAACTACTGGAATGTCTCTAAGGTTTCCCTGGAGCCTACTCCTCTCCAGGCTGAACAGCCCCAACTTTCTCAGACTGTCTTCACAGGAGAGGTGCTCCAGCCTCTGACCATCTTTGTGGCCTCCTCTGGCCTCATTTCTTCTTATGGGACCACTGAACACAGCCCTGCAGGTGGGGTCTCAGGAGAGCAGAGTAGAGGGAGAGAATGCCCTCCCCACATCCCAGGATATAATTGGCTTTCTGAGCTGAGAGAGCACATTGCTGTGTCATGTTGAGCTTCTCATCAACCAACACCCCAAGCTCTCAGGGCTACTTTCTATTCCCCAACAGCTTGCATTTGTAGTTGGGATTTCCCTGATTCACATGCAGGAAATATAATTAAATATAATGAAGTATATTTACCACTTATCTTTACTGCACTGTTAATCTGCGTCATCCAAACGCTGTTTAGATATAAGGTCCAGATGCAGTTTCTCCTCTTGATTGTGACTGTGCTTTTAATTCAAGGTGTCTGCTTGTATGAGGATAACAAATAGCACAGTTCCTTAGTCACTAACCCATCATATCTGTAGTGTGTACAGAAGCTGATATTCCCTTCTCCCCCAGCATGCTTTAAAATACACAGTGCCTTTGAGTAAGTTCATTAGGTAGCTCAGCTTACTGAAGCTCTGAGGATCATGGAGTGCATCCCCCAAAGTGCCTAACCCCAGTTCAGCTGCTAAAGTGTTGTGTGACTGCTCACTGGAGGCAAACCTGAGGTGATGAGGAGCTCTCCATCAGAGAGCTGGTACTTGCATCCTACAGATGGTGTGAGTTCCCAGATCCTTTCCCAGCACTTTAAAGGCTGTTGTACTCCCTATCAAAGGTCAGTAACCAATGCCCAGGGCAAAGTCAGATAACAACAGGCACTTATTAGAGGTTTCTGGTCCCTGTTCACAGTTGTTTCTGTTTCCTCAAAACTTCAACATGAAAGGTGCCACGGATGTGCTTGAGAAGGCAGAGTTCAGTGCACCAGCCACAGCACATAAACAGTGTCTTTTTTATACCTCTGTTCTTGTCTTCTATGTAGAAGCAGCACTGTGAGCTTGCAGAAAAATAGAACTTTATGGACTCCTGGGGCAGTATCCTTTGCACTTACATGAACTTTTGGTGACAATGCATGCAATTTTGTGCATGTCTGATCCATAATCAGCCTTGCAGCTAGTAGTACACAGCTGATCTCAGCTGTAGGGGGAAAAGAATGATGCTTATGGGAAGTACAGATGCCTAAGGAACTGTATTTAAGGAAAGCTCTACTTACACTGTCCAAAGTATTATAACAGGTAAAGCGCAAGAATTAGCTGTTCCCTGCCACCCTGATCAGAGTTTTCATCCAAGACAGAAAGGACTGCCTTTCCCCTGGTATGGAGCAGAGTTATGTATTTTTTACAAAAGAAAATAGGAAGAGCAATTCATGCTAAATCTAAATCCAAAGCCTATAGACAAACACTGGACTTAGTCCCTTTTTAGTAAAGCAGCTTGTGATAAGGAGGTGTCCCAGCAATGATTAGAATCCCATGATTTAACCATGAGCCAGCATTTCCTCAGATGGGGAAGCATTTAGGCCCATGCTTATAGGAAAAGATGTTTAACTGCTTGGTTAGTTCAAAGACTAGGAGATTAACTTCTGCGTGTCAAGCACAAAGGACAAAATATGACATACCAACTCACAATTGCAGATCAGTCCTTCTGCACAAAGAGTGTATGAACAAAACTTCTGGTCTGTATCTCCCACCATGTTGCCAATTGCAAGGGACTTGAGTGGAATTGAGATAGGATTATTTCTAATGAGAGCACAAAAATTTGTAAGTAATTAATTTTAGTATCTTAATGGTCTTCAAATTCTTCTTAAACTGTGGCTGGAGAGAAAGAGCCTCAGTAAATCCAGCAGGATTTTCTGGGTGAGGACTGCAAAACTTGGAATTTTCTGAAACAGTGTTATTGCACTGAAATTTTCTCTCTGCCAATGGAGATAAACATTGGAGCATTTCTTATGAGGGCTTATCCATTGCAGCTTGACCTTCTATTTAGCTTGGGTAAGAAAGGAGTCACAGAGCCGGTGCATAGTCCACTGAAGGAGGAGGAAAAGGGTCTCTCCTGAGCTGCCACACCTTCTCTGGGTGGCCGGGGAGGCCCTGCCCAGCAGGCAAGAGAGGGGTTTAGGCAGGAGGAGTCAGCATCCAGATGAGTGCAGGTGTTTTCCCCCAGAGTGTTCCAGGAAGCTTTTGTGAAGCTGACAGAGGCAGCCTGGGGTGATTCAGCCCCTGGGTCTCCACCAGCCTAGCTGCAACCTGTGCTGCAGTGCTTCTATCTTCAGCCAGGCACCACCCAGTCCCAGCTCCATGGGGACAGAAGGGGTGGGTGCAGTGGTGTTGTGTCACAATTTATGATGGTTATTTTACTGCAAGTGTTCACTGCCTCACCCCAGCAGTAGGGACTCGCCCAGCCACAGCAGGGATGCGGGCTGTTTCTGTGTAAAGCTGCCTCCAGGATCCTCTCTGTGTCTGCCATAAAAAAACACCCATTGGCAGGGGAGTGGGGCTTGTTACTCCTTTTGGGTATAAGAAGGGTCTCTATGTGCCCTCAAGCCCACTTTCAAAATCAGATGCTTTTTGGTTCACAACCTAACTCCCTGGAGGATGTCTAAATACATGCAGCTTATTTCTCATCTCTCTTTTAGATTACTTCTAACTACCCCAAAATGAAAATTTTGAGCACATTGGATGTTTTTGCCAAGGGGAATCACTCTCCACTATCTGAGAGAATAAGAGGGAAGTGGCATGTTTTTGGTATGGAGAATGCAAGTGGTTCAGGCAGATGTGGGGAAAGGAAGAAAAACTACACCAGAACTGCTCATAAATCTGCTATTGCTCCTAGCTGCTGTGGAAAGTGAGGGGAGCAGTCAGCAAGGACCCATGGGCAGTTGTGTGGGTGTATTTTTAATTAAATTTGGAAAAAAGGTGCTAATTCTGTTGCTTGACAGGAAAAGTTGTGAGAGGCATGTGTTTGCTGCTATGGTGCTCTGCCAATTATACTGACAAAATGCCTTAGCCACAAAAATACCCCTGACAGTCAGCATAGGAGAGGCAGTCCCAGTGAACTGATCAGCAAAACACAGATTTGAGGAATCTTTCAAAAGGTATCTTGAACATACAGTCTTCCTGTGTCTTGCTGCTTGCCCTGGCCAGTCCTTCCAGCTGGGAAAAAAAATCCTTCCAGATTTTTCCAGCACTGGGAAAATCAGGGTTGTTTTTCATACTGTTGAAACTTCACAGCACTGCATTGGGCTATAGGTGGATAAAGCAGGCCACGTTGATGCCCTTTTCCCCCACATTGGAAGCGTTAGGTTTTATAGCAGCAATGAATCTCATTGCTCTTGTGACATTTCCCGTAAGACCCACTGGCACAGTCACGTGCTGAGTTACCACTTATGAACACCCTTATGAAAGTTATCTGCCTCCACGCTGCTGGGTAGTAAAAGGCTTTAAAAATAGCAATAAATTGCAGTCAGGGAGAGGTATTTATCGTTGTGAAATTGTTTGTGTCAATACTTGTGCAGGTTGTTTGCTGGGACCTGAGTGAGCACAGAGTGGGTTTGCACACTGCTGCAGGTACGCCAAGCTGCTTTCCCAGGACTTGTCTCTGATGCTGGTCAATGACCATATCCATTCCAAATCCAGCTGGAATTTTCATTCCCTAATAGTAATCTTTAGCTTTCTTCCTTAAATTAACAAGAACGGATGCATTTTAGTTAAATGCTCTTCCTATGCTGACTAATGTTTTTTCCTCTTCACACACAAAGGATGTAATCCAGCATCCATTACAGTGACTGGGGTAACTCTCCCATGGACTGTAAAGAAAATTTTTTTAGGCCTGAATTGCTCCACCACCAGGGTCACCTGCGTGTAGTACATGCTTTCCCATGGCTCTTTCTGTGTGCATATTTCTGTAATACTGTTCTTGCCTTTCCGTGTTGTATCTATTTTTTTTTAAAGCATACTTATTACTGTAGCAGGACCTGTGTTATGTGAAAAAGAACAAAACAGCTTCAAGATCTGAAACAGCTTCCTGGGAAGGGAATGAATGTGAATTTTGTGTAGTTGTTTTACTGGTCAGCCAGCCTGTTTCCTATCATGTAATATCTAGGGGTGTAGAGATGCTTCCTGCTGTCACACATATCAACTGCTCTGCAGATCACTCTTAAATGTCCCTTAGAAATTAAGCAAGATCTCCTAGTTTCAGAAGGGCTATGTCCTGTATGCCTGTAAGAGTTTGGGACCTTTTCAATGTACATTTAATTCTTCATTCCCTTGAACTGCTGAAATTGAAAAGCAGGAGAGAAATTCAGGAAGGAGTAAGAAGTACCCAAATTAAAAAATGTTGTTCCTCCCAAGTGGTATTTAAATGCTAAATCACTCGGTCTCTATTTCAATGAAATGCTAGAAGGGATAGGAGTCTTACTTGGGTTAATGAAGGCAGCAGGCAGACCCCAGGCCTGCAAAATCCTGTATGGAAAAGTCCTGTGGAATACAGTAAACACTGATCACTTATCTTGAATATGGCTATAGAATTCACTGGACATAAAAAGCCTTCAATAAAATCTGATAGGATTGGTTTACTTTAAAAAAAAAAGCTCAACAGGATAAATACTTACTACCTTCCTTTTTTAAAGGAAATTCTGTTAAACTCAGTCATTTACTTTAAACCCATTAAATTCTACAGGACTTTCTCCTAGTGGAAGGTGAAACTTGGTGTGTAAAATCATAATGATTTATTTGAGCAGCTTTTAGAATTGCAGTAGTAAATCTCACCTTTTGTGACCTCTCTTTCAAAAGATAAATTTTCAGCATTTGTTTGTGCTTCTTTACAACCTGAATGTAAACCTGCTTTGCACTTCTGACATTGCCTCGTTTCCTTCCCTCTGTCTCTGAATGTTTGCTTCCAAGACTCTTGGGTTCTGAGGATGTTTTCCAAGCCAGTATTATTTAAAGTTGTATCATATTTTCAGCCTCCACTAATTATACAGTACTGTAGTAGCAAAATATAATTTTTAAGGATTGGATTATTTTTATACTTGCATCCAATATTATTAATTCTGGCGTTCTAGTCAGTACCATAAAAGGATACAATAAAACAATGAATATTACTGTGTCCCTGCTTTTTTATTGTCTTTAGCTTTGCCTGTAAAGGGAAACATATGCAATTTTTAGGTGGTTTTTATTATTATTATACATCTAATTCAGGAAATAAGAAATTGAATAGAAAATAAATTGCTTTTGTTCTTCTGATGGTGCTTCCTGATCAAATAACTAAATTGAAAAGCAAAGAGGAAATGGGTATGTTCTGTTAGTTGTGCCAAACAAAATTCTGCTCAGCTGAAATACAAGTTATGTTCTGATACATTTATCTTGGTGGCACCAAGCAACTCAGTCTAATTTTAATTTTTCCTCAGTTTAATTTTTGCTGAAACTGGAAAACTTGTGTGTTTATGTGTGTGAGTGCATGTTGGAGGGGAGAAAAACCTCAGGAGAGGCAGGTGCAGCAGGGCTGTTTGCAAGGACAAAAGACTGGACCTGACCACCATGAGATCAGTCCTGTCCCAGTAAAAACCACCAGGGATAGTGAAGAATACCCAGCTGAGTGTCTCTCAAAGGAAGAAGGAGGGCACCTTGAATCCAGGTGAACACCAAGTCCAACTCGGGCTGTTGAGAAGAGGCATGATGTGGAAGAGCATCTGGAGCAATGGCAGGTAGGTTCATTTGGGGCAATTTTTTCCTGTGTTGCTCCAGAGCAGTACAACTGTGACAGAAATCTGATGGGATTAAAGTGGGATTCATCTGTTCTATGAAAAGTTAGGTGGCCAGTTTGAACACATCATCTGGCTACCCCACAGTAGTCATGTAAAGAGACACACATCCACAGAGAGCAGCTTGCCCCATGGTAAGAGATTGCTCACCATGACTATTTCATGTTAATCTACTTTCTCTGTGATGCTGGTATCTTCTAGGAAATTAACAGTGTAAAACCATGGGTCACAACATTTCCATGGGACTAGGTAAAAGATCTTTGGGCTTATGGACAAGCACATCATGCCAGTGCCTCTGAGACTACTGAATGCATCCATAGTGTGTGCCTCAGACTCTTGGGAACCACCTGAAAAGAAGTCAAAGAGCATCTGCTTCCCCTGATTATGTGTGAATCTGTATCCATAGCTAAATCTTTGATTTAGATTTCTGAAACTTCTTTTTTAACTTTTAGCTAATCAAAACATATATTTCTACTTATATATCTCATATATAGTGAAGGAACCAAATTTATATGAAATAACAAAATATATAGGAATCTAGTAAGGAAAAGCATTGAAATATGTGCAGGAAAAAGTATTGAGCTGATGCACATAAAGAGCTGTAAAAGAATTTTTCCTACTTCATGTCTTCTGACAGCATGATTGCCTCTTGATTTACCCTTTCTAATAGATAGATAAGGCCCTTTACCTTCAATATTTCTTTTTCCTGCCATAAACAAGTATTGGCAATAGAGCAGCTACTGTTACTAAATATAGCATACTTTTTATTCCATAATAATTGTTCAGTGTTCTTGATTGTCATATCTGAGTTTTGACACACAACAGTTTGATTTTATAGCCTCTGGAAAGTTACTAATTTATTTCTGCAAAGTAAGTTTTCTCTGTAGCTTCTTGCAGGACATCACAATTGCTGTGGCTGTGTGAGTCTGTCTGGACCAACAGTCAACTTTTTGTTGTCTAAATGTGTGCTTAATGACTTAATTAGTAGGTCCTATTTCACTGGTATCAGTTCTCCTATTTCGTTAATTCTCTGCGTCTGTTCTCCTAAACCACCCTACCTCTGTAATTAATTCCGCTACATATCACCAAGCAATGGGGCACATAGAGCCTGTCACCCTCCTTCCTGGAGTGTGACCACTGGTGTGTCACAAAATGGATAGGGAAGGGCAAGCAGAGATGAAAACTTCTAGTCCATGAAGATGTATGTCTGTTCAGTGCATTATTTCCTGGAGGAACTGGGGCCTTCTGTATTGCAAATGACTCACACTGCCAATGTGATTGTAATAAACATAAACAAACACCTAAGAATGGTAGTAAAGTTTAAAAATATAGGTATTACACCAGCTCCTGATGTGCATTCACTGTACAGAACAGTTCTAATGTGCAGGACTGCACACTCAGCCAGTAGTCTCTAGTGTAGGCAGAAAAGCTGCATCATTTACACCTGCTGAAGACCTGGCCCTCATTTTCAATAGTGCCCTGAGAAGTTCTTTTTTGGTCCCACACACTTGCTTCACAGCCAACAGGGAGATTTTAAGACCTGGATTAATCTAGCTGTACCCTGAGGCAGGATTGGAAAATCAGAATGTATCATGAAGACCGAAGAGTGTAAGTCTGGGAGATGGACATTGCCAGAGGATGGGTAGAGTATAACTGTGCCACTCTCCAACAGCCAGGTTTGTCCTCCTCTGTACACCCATTCCCACCTGAAGCACCTGCTGGGGTCTGGGGCTCACAGCACTGAAATGTGTTATTCTAACAAGACTTTGGGATTAGTTTTGGGATGTCCCCTGAAGCTGGGAGGGTGGTGGTAGCCTGAGGTGGAGGCTGGACACTGGCCAAGCAGGTAGGCACAGTGCATTGGGGAAAAAGTTCCCAGGCACTTCCTTCTCTTATTCTGTCAGTTTCCTGGCAAAGCAGTTTTAAGGAGGGGCCTGGAGGAACTGAGCGATCTGTGATGGGCAATGAGCATGGGAGTGAGCAGCAGAAGGGCAGCAGCTGAATCCAGCATGGCCTGAAGGAGCAGACAGAGGGAGAGGGGGGCTGCCAGGGGGTCACTGTGGGGACTAGGGGTAGGTGTGGGGAGCAAGTTGCACTGGAGGGACTTTAGGGACAGAGATACAAAGGAAGGCACAGGCAAACACCCCCCCCACCCCTAATTTCAGGCTCAGCATCCTGAGCAGGTTCGCAGAGGGACAAGGCCACTCATTCCTTGTGCCAGCAGAGAGGCACACAGCCATTTTTGCTGTCTATAAGCCAGCAGAGTTTCCTGGTTCAGTGCAAGTTAAAAGTTTAAGCCAGCCCTAAGCTCAGGAATGACTTGAGTAATACTTCTGCTCTCTCTCACCCGCCTTCATTCAAGGAGATACACCCTCTCAATATAGGAGATTACGCAAGACTGCATTTCTTGTTCTTAAAACAGAAGATCAAACAAAAGCAGATGAAGGGAGAGGCATGTACCACACTGAGCTGTTACTTGGCATTCAGTAGTGTGTTCATAACCTGCTGTGTTGCTGGCAGTGGGGTCTGCCAGAGGAGACCAGCTCCATAGCCATTAGAAGTGGCATTGCAGGGGTTACACTGATGGGTTGTTCTCCTTCTTTTGTCTGATAATGATGGCATAACCTGTGTTTACTTCAGAGAAAGGCTTTACTGGCAGTTGTGGCAAGGTACAGTCACTCAGACCTTCAAAATGAGAGAAATTACAACTTTGCCTGAAAAGAAGGAACTGGACATCACTGCTCTGGCCCAGCTGATCTCAAGCAGTGCATTTTATTGGAACACAAAGCAGAATGAACATTTGGAGAACTTGGGCAGGGGAGGCAGCTAAAAGTAAGAGACTTTGGGATAACCAAATCCTGCCCACAGAGACATTTTTTCCCATCTTGGTCTCTCACTGGCCGTTTCAGAAGCTTCCTGGAATGTAACATTAAGAAGTCTCATTCTCCAACCTGTTTTTCCCACATCACAGCAGCGTTATTTGCTTCACAGCTTTCTAGGTTTTTTATAATTTCTAGATCTGCTCCAGGCTTTGTGCTCCAGCCTGACTGTCCCTGGCTACAAATGTCTCCCTGGCAGGAGTACATTTCCTCTCATAAAAGGGAGGCTGCCACTCAGCTAGAGACAAAAACACCTGCTGGCTGTTCTGCCTGCTCCTCCTTCTCTTCGTCCAGCACTTTAGTGCATCTGAAAGACACATAAGAAGGCAGCAAACAAAACAGCCATGATCACTGCCAGAAGGGCCAGCATCAGTCCTGTTTCTTTGATGTCAAAGGTGCAGGTGTTTTCTGTTTCTTTTTAAACTGTTAAACAGCAAGAAGTGCTTTAGCATAAGATTTTGCTTATAAGAAAAAATAATTGAAGTTTGAGGAATGAAGCTTGTCTGTACTGGTAACTTATTGCAAGGAAAGTGAGCATGTGGAAGGCAGGTACTCTTTCCAAAGTGCATAATTAGCATGCCTGGGGATGGGGTCACCTCTTCCACTTTAAGAACAGATTATACTGCACCCTTCATTTAATTTGCACGGAAGGTGTTAGTATGGAAAGCTGGCAGAGGATAGCTGGTGCGCTGTCAGTTCCCATGTCAGCTTATTTAGCAGTAAATTCCTTGTGTCAACAGATCTCAAATATTTATGACTTAAAGAAAGAACGCTGCAGGTCCAGAAATCTCCTCCCAGCCTGAGGAGGAAGGAAAACACTGCTTGAATTTATCATTTGCCACTTGCCACCATGACGTCAGCTCAGGGCTGAGCTCTCTACCTGTGGCTGGGACCTTAAATGAGCTGATACCAGAAGAGAAAGGCACTTTCTCTTAGGCTCAGCAGCAAGTGGCAGCAGCAACAGAAATGGCAATGAGACGCTCTGTGTTCCTCGCTGTGTGGCTCGGCCTGGTGTTGAGCCTTTTGAAAGGTAAGAACCACTATCTTCTGTTTTGTGATTTATCAAGGCAGCTATTGTGTGGCAGTGAATGGATTTTCTAGTACTTTCAGCAGCTGTTGAGACGCCAGTTGTGATACACAATTCAGCATGTCTAGATTTTGATTAATTAATGATGAAAGATGTCGCTGCAAGCCAATGGCTTTCCTTGTTAGCAGAACAATGGAAAATCACTGGTGCTTATGATTAACCTAATTAAGCCTATTCCAAGAGCAGTTTTCAGGACTTTCATACTAAATCCAGGTAATTCAAGCTCTGTTACAGTCATAACAAAAGGTGCAACTGTTCCACCCCAGTACCTTTTTGGCCAGAGGCTCCTTAACCAACCAGTCCGGAAAGCAGCTCGCCCTGAGCTGGCTCACAGAGCTTTTGTTCCTTCCTGTTAAATAAATTAATGGAAACATAACCACCAGCTTTCAAGAGGGTTGCACTGTAGTCTGTTCAAACTTAAGGTGTCATTCCTTAAGCCACTTTGTAAATTTTCAGGCATTGTGCCAGAGTTGGTAGTTGTGGGCCAGAGCCTTCAGCCAAACTTGCCTTTTCCTGATACTCAGTGAGAGGTATGAGGGAGTGCAGACATTAGCAGAAGTAAAACATCTATATGAATAGTTTTGTAGCAACTTGAAGCTGTGAGAGGATAGGAACTCCTAGCTAATACAAAGATAAAATTGCAGAGATTTCAGCTGAATTAAGACCTGTTAAGCTTGCAACTGGTGGCAGACAGTTGTGGGTCTCTATTGACTACTGTGAATGAACAGATGTATTTCCAGCAACATCCGCAGTGTACCAAAGACCAGTTTTCAGCTGTAAATCATAAGTATAGAAGTCTTCAAGATTGTCAGTTGGTTGGTTTTCTGATTGGAGGCTTGTAAGTAACAGCAAGATGTGAAAAATCTTGTGCCAAGACTTACTGAAAGCAATACCCACTTTTCACTTGATCAGACTTTGCATAAAGATAGATCTGCCCAGAAACCTTTTTCATTCTAAGCAAATACTGTAAAAGCTTTGCAGGATGTGTCCATTTGAATGGTTCTAGCAAAGGCCCTGCCCTCCTCAGCAGCCAGATGTCTCTGCTATTGTACAACCTTGGTGGTAACATCCATTTCTTTATCACAGTGGTAATGCCCAAGCCCATTAACACATCCTGTTGCCATACACAGAAGGTTAGATCTAGGCACACAGAGCCATAAATTAGCCACCTTTGCTCAGGTTACCTTTGTCAAGCCCATCCACAAGGTTCAATTGCACTCTGCTGGCACCATGGATTCTGTTCTTCCTGAGTCCAAAGGGTACTCCTGGACAATGGTAAGCCAGAGCCTCCCTGCTCTAATATTTGTAAAAAAAGCATTAGCTCTGTAACAGATTGTTGTTTCAACATCCATTGCCTGTGGCCACCAGAGATTCATATTATCACAGTTATAGGGAAAAAATTCATTTACACTAACTGGGGAACAAATAATGCTGTTTATAGAACTCAGTGACCAGTGGAAGCAGGAGACCTGGCAGGGAACTGGCACAATTGCTCCTTTCCCCTTCACCTACAGGAGGCTAATGGATGACTTGTCTTTTGCATGTGCCTTTTCTATGTGAGATACACTGACCATCAGAAAAAAAGTGTAGAAGATTTTCCTCACTTCGGATTTTCAAAGCCCTATAAACTCTAGAAAAGTGGGGTCTATTTTTCAAATGTCTGCTGAGATGTGCACAGTGTTATAGTGACATGGATTTTAGCCACAAATACATTAGTCTTTCAGCTGCATGCTTTTAATACTTTAGATAAAATTATGATTGCAGCAGCATTCACCGACAGTAAATAAGTTTAATATATATAAACTAATATATAAATGACTAATTAATAATAATACTTAACTAATCAAGATTAAAGTTAGATTATATGATCCAAACGGGTCATTTGTCAGTATCACACATTTATCAGTAAGGCTGGTTTATAAGTTGTTCTTCTTACATCTAGGAAAAACAAAACAAACAAACTCCTCAAACCTGAACTCGTTCTTTATATCAAGAGTTGAAAATAACACAGGTTAAAAATATTTTGGAAGAGTAAAAGCAATAACAGAGGTTGAAAACAAAGTGCGAGGAAGTACTTTCACCAATTGGCTGGTATCAGCCAGGTTTCCTTTATTCAGAAATAATGATGGCAGGGAAGGAAGAGAAAAAGAAAAAAAAAATAATGTATACTGTCAGAAATGCATAGGTGTGTAGTCCAGGGAAAGTCTAGATACTGCTGCTGATGATCTAGCAAAAGAAGCGTTCCTGGAACAGAAATAGCCTGCTGTCAATGCCCACATGAATCTTTACAGCACAGGAGTGTGTGTTAGCAAAGGCAGTCATTCTCTCACTGCTCTGGAAGAGTATAGATGGAGTTTTAAAGGATGCTCCAGTAGTGCTGAGTGCAGAGGCTGTGTGCTCATGGATAGGATGCCTCAGAACCTGCTCTAACAGCCAGTGCTGCAGGGAGAAATGTGTGTTGAGTCTACAATTCAGCATTAGTCACCTGGAGGAGAAAGGCAGGGTACAAACCTGCTACTGTAAGGAGTAGTCTAAGAGCAGGGTGTGAGAAAAGGACTGCGAGAGAAAAATAACACCAATGGCACACGAGACCTGGGGACAGACAAAAGGGTGGGGTAAGGCTGCCCAGAGGTGAGGCTGCTCAGCCACACACAGGTCCTTCCCATTTATCTGCTCATAAATTGTCCTGAATGCAGAGTGCTGACCTGTCTCTTCTTTTCCCTTTACCAGAAAGTGCTGCTGAAACAACTGCTAACACAACAGTGACACCACTCTCAATATTTGCAGGTAAGGAGCCCCTTCTGGGAACAGTCCCAGGGAGCTCTGCAGCCCACACAGAGGCTTCCCTGACTTCCTCTTCCAGGGGAGACAAAAGTGCCCAGGTCAAGGTTGTGAATACCCTCCACAAACCCCTCTTTTCCTGCTGGCATTTACTGCAAAGTGAATGTGCTGAGAAAGATTGGAGGAGGCTGCTCTTTTTCTGCCTGGTGCCTTTACCTCCTGGACCAGGTCTGGATAGAAGGGGATCCCTGTAGAGATGCCCAGGGGAATCCTGTGACCAGATCCTGCAGGGAGCTGTGCCTGAGGCTGCTTGCTGCAGGATGTGACAGCTTTGGCTGTCACAACTGTTGCCATAAAGCACAGATAAGCTGGGATCACCACAGTGGGTGTGAGTTTCTTGTGTTCAAGTGCTGCCATTGGGGCACAAGGGGGTCATGGAGACATCAGATGACACAGACATCTCAGCCAGGAGGAGAGAGGGTGCTCAGGGCTTTGACTCCTCAGTCCCAGAAGGATATATTGCACTTACCTGCTCAGCAATTGTCCTACACACACAGAATTCCCCAAGGCTTTTTGAACAGACACTGCTAGGCAGTGCTGACATGTCTCTTCTCTTCCCTTCAGCAGAGAGCAGTACTCAAAATGGAGCAGCTTCTGAGCCAACAGTGATGACAAGCCCAACACCTTCAGGTAAGGAGCAAAAATGCTCAGGCAGCTTTTTGTAGGGACAGCTTGGAGTAAGCAGGTCCCAGGGAGCTCTGTAGCCCCCTCAGACAGGAAGGAGTTGCCCTGCTTGGGTTTCCCAAGTTCCTCTTCCAGAGGAGACAAAGTTGCCCAGATGCTGGCCATGAATTCCTTCCACTCTTTCGTCTTTTCCTGCTGGTTTTGCTGCAAGGGTGAAGCATTGGGAAAGATTGGAGGCTGCTCTTTTTGTGCTTGGTGCCTTTGCCTCCTGTATCAGTTCTGGATAGAAGGGGATCCCTGTAGAGATGCCCAGGGGAATCCTGTGACCCGATCCTGCAGGGAGCTGTGCCTGAGGCTGCTTGCTGCAGGATGTGACAGCTTTGGCTACCACAGCTGTGGCCATAAAGCACAGATAAGCTGGGATCACCACAGTGGGTGTGAGTTTCTTGTGTTCAAGCGCTGCCATTGGGGCACAAGGGGGTCATGGAGACATCAGATGACACAGACATCTCAGCCACTGAGAGCCAAGAGGCTGGGCAAGAGTGCTCAGGACTTTGCTCAGCCCCACAAGGATGCATTGCACTTACCTGCTCAGCAATTGTCCTACACACACAGAATTCCCCATGTCAGACACTGCTAGGCAGTGCTGACATGTCTCTTCTCTTCCCTTCAGCAGAGAGCAGTACTCAAAATGGAACAACTACTGAGCCAACAGTGATGACAAGCCCAACACCTTCAGGTAAGGAGCAAAAATGCTCAGGCAGCTTTTTGTAGGGACAGCTTGGAGTAAGCAGGTCCCAGGGAGCTCTGTAGCCCCCTCAGACAGGAAGGAGTTGCCCTGCTTGGGTTTCCCAAGTTCCTCTTCCAGAGGAGACAAAGTTGCCCAGATGCTGGCCATGAATTCCTTCCACTCTTTCGTCTTTTCCTGCTGGTTTTGCTGCAAGGGTGAAGCATTGGGAAAGATTGGAGGCTGCTCTTTTTGTGCTTGGTGCCTTTGCCTCCTGTATCAGTTCTGGATAGAAGGGGATCCCTGTAGAGATGCCCAGGGGAATCCTGTGACCCGATCCTGCAGGGAGCTGTGCCTGAGGCTGCTTGCTGCAGGATGTGACAGCTTTGGCTACCACAGCTGTGGCCATAAAGCACAGATAAGCTGGGATCACCACAGTGTGTGTGAGTTTCTTGTGTTCAAGCGCTGCCATTGGGGCACAAGGGGGTCATGGAGACATCAGATGACACAGACATCTCAGCCACTGAGAGCCAAGAGGCTGGGCAAGAGTGCTCAGGACTTTGCTCAGCCCCACAAGGATGCACTGCACTTACCTGCTCAGCAGTTGTCCTACACACGCAGAATTCCCCATGTCAGACACTGCTAGGCAGTGCTGACGTGTCTCTTCTCTTCCCTTCAGCAGAGAGCAGTACTCAAAATGGAGCAGCTCCTGAGCCAACAGTGACGACAAGCCCAACACCTTCAGGTAAGGAGCAAAAATGCTCAGGCAGCTTTTTGTAGGGACAGCTTGGAGTAAGCAGGTCCCAGGGAGCTCTGTAGCCCCCTGAGGCTACAGGAAGGAGTTTCCCTGCTTGGGTTTCCCAAGTTCCTCTTCTAGAGGAGACAAAGCTGCCCAGATGCTGGCCATGGAATACCTTCCACTCTTTCATCTTTTCCTGCTGGCCTTTGCTTCAAGGAGAATGTGTTGGGGAAGATTGGAGGCTGCTGTTTTTGTGTGTCGTGGTTTCAGTTCGCAACTGGGTGGAAACACTAATTAATGTAGTGGTTTTGTTCTACTAATTTGAAATTTTCCTGCTATGAGATAAGATTAGGAGGAAGGCAAAACAAGCTCTATATTAAATCGTACAAAGAGAAACTTTATTACTAGGAACTGTAAGAAAAAAAAAACCAACTCAGAATAAAACTTTAGACCACTTTTCCTCCCTCCCCCTCCACTTCTTTTCTTTCACACTGAAAAAGTACAGAAAACAGCTCATTCAGTTTAGCATCTTTAAAATAGTCTTTCACTAATTCAGTTGGGCAAGGAGACTTTTCTCTTTAGCCTATCTGGATTTTTCTACAAGAAACAGTTTTCTCCTGGCCTTAATGTCACAGTGATCAGCCACCCGGAAGAATGGAATTCTGATCACGATGTAAAAATCCCTTCCTCAACTATCAGTTTTCCCAGAACCATTACTGAAGACCATATCAACCTTGGAGCACACTTTAAAGGTTATAACAGTTTAAACAAAAGCTTTTTTTCATCTTTGAAAAAACAGAGGTTTTTCTTTTTCTTCTTCTTTCCTGGGGAGCAGCAGGGGTCTTCATCTTTTCACTATTAATACTCAGGGGATCACAGCCATTTTAACATCTACTTTAACACTAATGCCTTTGCTCATATCTACAGTTAGAACAGTCACATCCACCTCATAATATCTTTATGTGTTATAGGGAAACAAGAGTTTCTTTTCCATAGCTTAAAAAAAGGAGAAATTTCATTCCACGACTCTTCTCTTTTACTCATCTGGGACTTGACTTTTCTTTCTGTCTGAATTCAGTGTTCTCATGCTGTTTCTGTGTGTATTGCAAGCTTGGTCCTTTCCTTTCAGTCAGGAGAGAGAACAGAGTATCTGCAAAGTCTTACTCTGGGCATTGAGAGAGTTAATACCTTGCCTGGGCA